>JAUESI010000038.1:2912399-2931774 GCA_032275145.1 Synergus laeviventris | reverse complement strand
AGGATCAGTCATATTAACATATTATCACTGAAAAAATTCCAAACGCATTATCTTATGTGACATCCATCTAAGATATTTAATCTACGTATCTGTATATTCAGCCTAAATATCTCAGATATTCAAATAGGTGACCATGGGTCACCACTACTGACCATAATTAGGCCAAATATTTATACTCTGACTCTATGAGGAATCACGTTTCAGAACGAATCCAGTTTTTAAGGAATATTTAAGTTGACTCTTGATAGAGTCAGAGTGTACTAAGTTTTAATAAAGAGATAATTAGGATGAATATTCATATGTTTAGGATCTAGATGTTAAGTTTGAATATCCGTTTTTCTCTATGCACATATAAAAGGTATAAAAAGAACACATGTTGGGTGTTCTGATAAGCCAATCTCCAGACTCGGCGTACATAGTGTTAATGAATATTTTTTACATGAAGGAGAGCCAAAATGGAAAGTTCTCTCTAAAATTTCGATCTTATCTCACTGGGAGTAATATATGATCCGCCTCAAGCAATTTTAATGCACACATCCAGCAAATGAACGACCTAGTTGACACGATTATCGTCTTTCTAACATTGTGATAAGAGAACAACACACGCACCATATGCACGCGTATCTGCGTGACTATAAGTGTAACAGAGTTTTGAGGAAAAAACTATAGACTCCAGAAGGTTCTAATGAGTAGGGAAATGTATCAACAGGTATGGTAATAGTTCAGAATAAAGTTTTTGGTGACCCACAGAGAAGAAAAATCGAAAGGTTCTTTATTAGGGGAACGATTGTGTGTCAAGACATGTAAGAAGGGTATTTCAGAGTTGATTAGATTGACATTGGAAACAGTGGCTTCAGGATCTTTGGCTATATATATGAGAAGAGAACCCTTCGCCATTACACTGAGTCATTATCGTTTGATCGTCCGGAAAATTTGAGCGCTATAAAAAAAGCCTCCCCTTCTACATAACTCTGTCACGTGCTTTCTTGGTCACCCGGATCTACCCGTTCCGTTAATATATATAAGTGGTGGGTGATAATTTACTGTCATAGATTTCATCGCGCTTTACGTTTCCAGATATTATCAGTCTATCGGCGCCAATTGCGCATTCAGTTAAATGAAGTGGAAGGAATTATTAGAGTTCTGCTTCCAACTTGCGTTAACAATGAAACGCATGCAAGGATCTTGATAATTCTTTCCTTTCGTATTCTAGATAATGAAAGATTCCAATAAAAGATGTACACTATATTATTAATGGAGGAGAATAATTATGAAGTAGGAGATAAAAGTAATTTCTTCTGGAAATGAATATTCTTTTGTTCAAGGAGAAATGATTGATCTCGTGACTCCATAATATTTGCAATTTTGTTTACAGGAAATTCGAAAAAAATGCAAGGGTCTAATTTACTAGCGAAATCAGGATTTTACTGCTACTAAAACAACAAAGCCGTAAAATTTTGTGGTTGTTTTGCATCTAAATTTATTAGTTCACCCGGAAGAATCTCTTGTCGATTACCTCGTATTTCTTTTTCTTATTTACTTCGATTGGTCGGTACGTTAAACTAACCTTTGCTTAGGTCCGATTTCAACACTCGACGGTCGTAAAACTCACAGGGATGATAATGTCGAAGGGTCAAAGAGGTTTGGCTGGTTAAAGGAAGGGTGTTTCACCAAGGGAAATGGAAGGCGAACACGAAATGTCTCTTCGCGGTACAGTATATGTTGTATAGGTTATACATTTGTGACATGCGCATGCTGTCAACGAATTCAAAGTGATCGGTTTGAGGTATTGTTGAATTCCTGTCAGCGCACTGTGTTTCAAGTTTACTTATCTACTAGACAAACCACTCAGACGTGGAAATTTGTGTGTGTGCAAGCCGCGCTTTCCAGCTCATGACACGTTAATTATTTTCTCGTCACTAATTCATTTCACGCTGAACAGATCCAAACTACAATTTATCCTCATATATTGATCTTACCAACTGATAATGGACGAAATTATCTTTCATCAGTTTAAATAAGTAACAATGTATACTAAGTTATAAAACAGTAATGAGATAAGTAATGAACTAATGTTATAAGCTCCCTTTCATTGAAGTGGCACGCAATATCCATGAAAATTTAAATGGCATTGTTTTAGGACTTTATATGTTACTCATGTTGTAAATCATTATAGGATATGCACTCATCTTATTATATATAGTAGATACAATGTCGTAAAGGGATATGTAGTTAAAGGGTATTCCAGAATGACAGTGTAAGCTTTTCCGATAGGCCGTAACGAGAACGCCATCGGCGGGAAATCAGCACCCTAAAACAATAAAAACTCGACGAGTCGTGTCGTACGGTCCTCTCAGGCGTAATTTCTGCGTCATATTATCGTTTTGCGTGCATGAGAACGCAGTAAACGTCACATGTTCGCTCGTAAAAGCGCCTACCAGTGGTATATGGTAGCCATAATGCTCACGATATACACCTCCAGATTGTAAAAGAATTTCCTTGAATCATTTTCATTAATGACATTATTATCTGCATGCTGGTGAGTCAAACTCGTAACTCTTGTTTTCTTATTCTACAAAGAAATAAATATGCACTCATGAGATGTGTTGGAAGCCCATAAAATTTCATATTGCATACGAATTGTAGGTCAATGATAGCTTGCAATGTCGCGATGTAGCAATTTTCTAATAATAAAAGCAGTCCAGCTGGTATTGTATAAAATCATAAATGTGTAAAAATCAAAATAGATGGTTTTAATTTGAATCTTCATTTTCTTTGAATTGTCAGTTTGATTTTACATATTTTACTTATAAATGCGATCTAATTGGACATCAGCCATTGTTTTCAATATTAACTGATGACAAAGATGATTAATCTCTCCTGTTTAAAATCCAAATTCGTGAGAGCAGTTAATATAATGTGAGAACACGTTCTATAATATGATTCACGTTTAACATCTGGAACATTATGATTGACATATTATTAATTCCCTAGATTTCTAGTTTCGAGTTACGTTTTATGTGTCCTATTCATTCTTGATTTCAGCATTGTTAGGTTGAGTATTGAACTGGTTATTATTTACTCAGCCTAATTTAACGTGAATGTGTAAATTACTATGCAAGGTGATATTAATAATATATCAATGGCTTGTTACCTATTCGCGAAGCAATTGCATATAAATTGAAACTAAAGCAGCGCTATTGTGCTTTCAATAATCCATAAGCTTTATCACTCAATCGACAAAAGTAACGCGATGAAAGTAAAAGTAGCCTATTTGAATTGTATAATAATTACACTCTTTTGAGAGATAAATCACAGGAACGTATATTTTAATTTCATTTTGAGTCATACAATGAAAAATTTCATTTGATTAACATTATATCAGTGAAAAAAATATATGTTAATCCTTACAGAAACTAATAATAATAAACGAATATTTAGATTGGTGAATTTCAGTTTTCATCACGCTTCGTAAATTTTTGTTATTTCGTTTGTACCTGATATATGAATTATATGGAAATTACACATGAAATAGCGTGACTATTTCGTAAATCTTATCATAAAAAAATATCAAATAACATGACGTGTCTAACGTCAATTACTTCTTGATTCCATGTATCAAACTTTTTATTGTTAATCTTTGTAAGTAACTTTCAGGTACCAATTATCTTACATTTGTAAAATAATACCAGACTTAAAAGTTAATCAGCTTTTAGTTACACTCTTTTAAAGTAATATAAAGATTAAGCGTTTGATATTTGATTGTTTTTCTATCATATTCATAATTTGAAATTTAAAAAACTCCTATTCTCAATTTTACTTCTTCTCTATATTTCGACATACAGAGTGACTGAGCAGGAGAATCACCATTAGAGTGCAATTTCAGGAGTTTATCCCATGCTCAGTAATCACCGGACTTGCGTCAACTTCCTACATATCTTGCCATAGGTATATAGGTACCTTAACTTCCGCCCAATGGAACCCAGTTTTCTTGCCTCTGCCTTCTTGCTGCATCTCGTCCCGTGAGCGCGCACAAACAATAAAAGTTTCATACTCGTGTTTGACGTTGTTAAATAAATTATCCGTCTTCTAATTACGCTAAAAAAGTCGAGAGCTAGTCCCAGGACGAATCGTCGAAGACTGAAAGACTGGATAAAGGGTGAAGTCCTCATCTCTCCATCTCCTTTTCTCTCACATCTTCCATCTCTTTTTCTCTCTTTCGCACTCTCGTTTTTAGCCATCCTTTCTATTTGAATAAGATAAATGCTCGCTCGAACGGGGGCTCTCTCTCTCCCGTTTTCCCTCAATTTTTTTTTCAAACTCTCTTTTTACGTCTTAATAAATCGCTCCTTGCACGTCTAGGAGCTCTCGCTTTATAAATTTGACGGGCGATAGCTACCCATCTCCAGCGACGTGGATCGCTGGTTCAGCTCGGTACTTACATATACGTATACAGAGTGTAGAGAAGGAAAAGGTAGAGAGAATAGGATAGATGAAGAGAGGAAGAGGGATAAAGAGGGAGAGAGTCACTGTTCTGGGCTCTCATAATGAAAGCAATGTGTCTTCATTTACTTGGTTGTTTCGCAGCAACGCGTGGTATAGGTAGATATAATAGAAGGTAACGTGCATCCAGTAGATGTAGCCAAGGTGCTATAGTTCCTAGGAGTATATTATGGCAACACCACCCTGTTACAGTGTTACATGTATACAGGGTGTTGGGACAATGCTCTTGTCTCCACGATACCCCTCGTTTGTAACTAATATCTTCCATCTCTGTTACTCTTACATCTTTCCACCTATCTCTCTTTCTGTGCTATCATTCCATCCTTACAATCATCCATTTCACTTTGGTTTATTCCGCCACAACAATACACATCATAAAATGAGATTTATGTGGAATAGGTGAAATTATTTTTAAAGGCGACTCAGTCATAAGATATGATGCGTCCGGACTGGGTTGACAATAGTTTCCATTAAAAATTAAGCACTGATACTCAGACACTTCCTAATAGTTGTTCAATTTTGAAAACTGCAATTTTAGTTCTTATTCGTATATACTTTTGCTTTTTGTTGATACCTGTATAAAACACCTAAATATCTTTACATCTATCGGAAATTTCGTATTTTCTGCATCATTCATTTTTTAAAGTAAGATTGAAGCAAAGTAATAGTTTCCGAACCGTACTTCATTATAATCTTAAGTTAATTACTATTACACTCTGGAGCACTTTAGATCTCAAGTCATACTCGTATGAACGGAATTCAAAGACTCTCAAACTCAAATTTAGGCATGTTTTGCAGAAGTGTATTTCAACTTCAAAGCTCAACTCATTATTCTAACAGTGAATTTTGGTACGTTAATAGTTTTACTAATTACAAGCTTCAAACTTTTGCACAATACAAATTGAAGGGTTGCGTGTGTAAGGAAAGTTGTTCTCTGGTGACTTTCAATTCAGTATTCAGCAATAATAATCAGTTCAATTAGGTTTTCATTCACTGTTCACGCTATAGCTTTCAATTCTGATCAACAGATTATTCCTTGAATTTTCTACTGCCATGCGAGGAAAATAAATGGCTCCACCTGTAGTGCATGACCAGAGCTGCAATCGTGTAACTTTTCACCACATCATTTTCATCCACCTGGCCATTCACCTTGCGCTTGCGGTTCTCGAGGGAGTTCACGTGGAAATGATGTGATGCGGAAGTTACGCGATCACAGTCCAAAGGAACTAAGGCATAAGGTCTGCGGAATGTCCGACTTTTTTTTTTTTTTTTTTTTTTATAAAGTTTACCTTTCTATTTTGTATTCCAATCGGTAATTTCAGGGCCAATTTCTGCAGCTAGACATATCCGCATTATACCGGAATTTCTTAAACCACGAAATGCGGTTGAAATCTCTTCAAAAGCTAGATTAATTATACTACAGACATGCTCGTTAGGCAACTCTGAAAGATTATCTTCGCTGTGAAGCAACCGTCTGAAGTTCTTCGATGGACGCGCGAAGAAACTCGGTTTTACGGTCGCGCCGATTGGCAGAAGGGAAAAGTCCTCTTACTCAGAAACGTACGTGGAAACTCATCGTTACACGTGCCGCGTATACGAGTAGCATGATGAGAAGGAGGGAAAATGGGGTGCAAAAGAGTCGGGGGTTCTAGAAACTCTCCTGGTAATTTGAAAGTTTCCATCGTTTACGACCTGCAAAAGACAACCCACCTCGTCGCTGTAGCACGCGGATTCTGTTGAGGGTTAGGCACGAACATATCTTGCGGATTCAGGAGCTTTGAAAAGTGACTGACGAGCTCCAACTTGTCTCTATATACTATATTTTCTTCTTTTTAGAAATCGATTCTCCTTCGATAACATTGTCCATCTTGGGAAAAAGAAACCATTGTTGACCTTAATCTCCAGCTCAATACAAGTTAAACATAATACACTCGGACTCCCTGATACGGCGCGTCTCGGTTATAAAATGTAATGTTATGTAATCCAATTAGACTTGTCGTGGGACTCCTCGAACCGTAAACAATTCAGGGCTGTATGTTCCAGTGCTCCCAATTCTTCTTCTTCTTATTTTTCTTCTTCTTTGTCAGGTAGATAGTCCATGTACACTCGGACATTAGGAGTCACGTGTCGGTTGGTGGTTGAACCTTAAACTAGTCAGGGCGGCTGCATGTACCGATTGGATGATTGGTTGCTTTTAGCACTGAAAGCGAACTAAAGAAATTATCCGCTTAGGATACTGCTCATTTTGTGGCTGCAGTGCTGCCGAGCCTTATGGAGGCGTCCGAGTTTAACTTGTTACTCGATGGAAATTTTGGAATTATGCGATAACCTTGAAATTAATAAAAATTTTACTTGTAGGACCCAGAATTGTTGAATTCCAAATTAAAATCATCTAATTTTGTATATTTTAATAATGTTAATTGTACATGTTCTTGATTTGAAGGAATAGATTAAAATTCTGAATAATTCCATACCCTAGTCACTTAGGTAGAAAATGTATTACCTTAGCTATTAAGTACAGAACAGTGATATAGTATTGTTGTTCGCTTGTTGGAACAGAGTTAATATATTCTCTGAAAGTATAGCATGTTTTCATCGAGTTGTCTAGTAAACGATCTGGGGTGCATAATAAAGTTCAGGTCTGCGATGTACCTATAAGAATGAAGTGAGCTTTCATAAACTCGAGGAACACCTCATAGTCCCACTTAAGTCGCTAGATGGGTGCACCTGCCTACATTCTTGGAGGGTTTTATAAAATAATAAGGTTGCAATACCATGGGAAGACGATTTGCTTCTTAAGAGTGTGTTTTCGATCACGGACAACCAGTTTATTTTCTTGACATTTCCTACAATATTTCACATATCTTTGAACAACGACTTATTTACAAACTCATTCCCTATTCTTTCCGATTACTCAGCGGCTAGTGCCTTGCCGCCTCATTACTTCTTTTTTTCTTTCAGTACATCATTACATCCCATTATATATTCATGCCTTCCATTACATCGCTACTTTCTTGTAAATTATTTATCCGTAATATCATGCTGGTTATAATCGAAAACTCGGTTTCTTTTCATAGTACTGAAACACTAGAAATGAGACTGACATTTAAATTAAAAACTGACGTCCGAGAATTAAATTGGAAGAGCTTGATAATTGAAAATATTCTTGGCGAAGAAATAAAATATTGAAAAAAAAATTTAAAGAGCAAATGAGAATGGAAATTTTAAAAAGTATTTTAATGTAGAGATGATAAAATCATATTCGCATGTGAAGTAGAAAGACTAAAGAAAACGGTTATCTTCCTTTTCTATTCCTGTCTCATGCACATCCTGAAGATGGGTTTCAGAGTGCACATTACTATTTCAGAGATGCAATTCTTTTCCGAGCAAAAATTCTAGTATAGAGAACATCTAAAGTACCTATACCAAAAACACTTCCCTCTCTAGGTTCCCTTCTGCAAGAGGTTTTTCACGCTGCTCTCCTAAAACGTGAACGTGATGAAAGCCACTCATCCTGCGTCTTGAAATCTACTGAGAACTAAAAAAAACTGTTTTTACTCGTCACAAGTATGAGGAATTAAACTAGAAATTCTGTTTTAAAAAAATAATCTGAAGCTCAGAGAACCTTCTTCAAAAATTAACAACATCTGGATGTTTTTTCGCGAAAAATATACAGAGGACTATATTTAATATCCTCTTTAAAAATAGTAAATTCAAGCTAGAAGAAAGTGTAAAAATACCAATAATATCAATTGAATACTTAGATTATTTGCAAACCATGATAAATGCAACCAATTTGGAAAAGAGATTATTTTTAAGCGTACTTCATCTTAAGTCAAAAAATTTTACTGAAAAAGGTACATTGTCGTAAAATGTCAGGGAGGAAATGTGACGATGAACGTGATCTTCTTACCAGAACGTGAAACTTTTACGAGTAGTTGTAAAATAAAGTATGAAAAAAGTAAGGCTCAAAAATCGTGGAAAAAATTACAATTACATTTTATGTGGATGGATTGTGGTTTAGATAAACATTATTATAGATCGACTGACAGCAATCATGCCTATATTAGCTACAATTACGATAGATAATATTATCGCAACATGGGAATAGATGGAAACTATATGTATATGACATTTAACAGTGTTTGGATAGTAATATATACCATATTACACTGCCATACATATACGTTCTCTCAATCAGTTTGAATATGAAACGCCAACTGGCTTGAGTGAATGACAAGTTGAGTGAATTTAAGTTTTTGTCATCATAATAATATTCAGTGACACACCACGGGCAGTTCTAAAGTTATCAGGCGTGGAAATTTTCAGGTATATTTAAAATATTTAGCAATGTTAATATTCAGGTGGAGAATTTTTAACTATATAAGAATACTCTCTACGTATAGAATTTAGTATAATAAATGAATCTTGATTTAACTTGAATTTTTGACAATTGGGGAAAACTTTAGAAATAGAATCACTTCTGCTGAAGTAACCAACTTTGCAAAATTTTACTAATTTCCACCTGTGTGAGTAATTTTGGAACATAATTAACCCTCCTTTCTCGTTGCCCGGAGTTACTTGCCCCTTCATCCTTATCCGATCAGCGTACTGGCTGCGCGGTGTACCACATGGTGTGAACTCCTCATAGCCCGAGACCTAGTTTACAAACTATTACACGAGTCATTAATATTCAGTTGGCTCTTATCTGGCGGCGTGACAAGAAAATGCATAATTCGGAGGCCTAGCTCGTGGGAGCCAGCCTCCCATTTCTCTCCAACTATCTGTCCCGCCCCCTTCAACTGGTGACTACGATACCTAAGCAACCACGGAATTAATTACAACCAGAGCGCTGAGCACTGGAGAACCCAGAACCGAATGAGAAGAGATCTTCTGTCTTGTACAAGTATGTAGACTCTTGCCTACATTCTACATTCTACAATCTGCATACCGACACGTATAATACGGACTTACGAGTAACTCGTGGAGCGGAACAAGTACCTATATGCCCTAATACATACGCCACTCCACGAGTCTACCTTCCTCTGAATCTCTGCTCGTTCTTGGATCGAGTCGTTATCAACTTGCTAGGAAGAACGGTCAAAATGCAAATCCGTCTTAAATTTCGGTCGTTAACGACAGACGTTCACCCTGGTTCTTACTCTTGCGTCAAGACTCTCAGATAGAGCTTATATACTATTCGCCTATTCCTTATAGGAGATGGTAACTGTGGAGTGGAAAGGTGGGAGGGAAAGGGGCGGATTTTGTCGAAGCTGTATATCTGTGTATATATAGAGCACCATGGGCGTTTAATGAATATGCAAATCGTTTCCCCCGGCTCGCCACAGTCGCCTAAAGGTGGTGGCTTTGAAGGGATGGGTGGTGGAGGTGGTAAAGATGGTGGAGGATTTGAAGGCAGGGTCGTCGTTATCGCGAAACATCGCGGCAAGGTGAAACGCGGATGTAAGCTACTCTATATTGTACAGATTTCAGAGTTAAAAATACACTGAAGTCTCGCGTCGCCGACTATGTGGCTGGCGGAAATTCTAGGAACGACTAAAATCGGGTTGATATAATCTAGGATTTCAGTTTAATAATTGGGGGGGGGCACTCTAAAGAGGGCTTTAACCCCCTGAGGATCGTAAAATTAGTGTTTTATAAATGGTTTTAATTCCATGGTATTTCTTATTGTTTCTTTGCATAATGGGAGAAGTCGGAATAGATACTTACTTCATTGAAAGTGTGAGGAAGAATAATGTAGGTAATAAATAATTGAAACTGTAGGAGAAAAATTTGAGATATAATTTCACTTTATAAATAACAGGAGGACTGGCACCACTCAGCGGCATGTCCTTGACCCCGTGGAAAAAAACAGGGTTAAGATAAGAGGTAGATCCAGGCACGAACAAGTGCCTCCTTTTCTGGAGGTTCAAAGAGCGATCCGGTCGATCGGTTCACGTGACCAGGCGTGATTTTCAATTAACCCATTCCGCCCTCGGGCGTCTCGTAGATATATCGTTTCACTACCTCCCACCGTGACTATCGATTTCAAGGGATCGACTAGGAAGCGTATGACAACGACTAAGAATCTACAGGGGGCCAACTCTCGGCGATAGCAATTTCCGTGATTCGCCTTGCACCAGAAATGTTAACGAGACACAACCCTGGTTCCTAATCTTCCACGGCATCTCAAATACTTTCTAATCTATACGTTTTTATTTATATTAAAGATATTTGAAAAGCGTGGCTGTTTTATTACTAAAAGTAGTCCTTCTTTAGTTTTTTAATTTTTAATCTGTGAGCTCGATTTCACAATGATTGTATCTTAAATAAAAAAGAGGTTGCGATATTATATCGTGAAAAATTTTAAGTGATTATCAGGAATTTTTATGGAATTTCAAAAAAACTTTTATATAGTTTCAAGACTTTCAATTAATTTAAAACTAGTTTTTAGTATTTCAAGAGATTTTGAATTGGTGTGAAATTTCAACATTTTTTAATACTATAGAATCTGCTAGATCTCTTCTTGAAATCTTATTCATTTATATCACATCTTTTGAAATCTCTTTAATCTTCTGCAAACTTTTAAAATACTTAAAAAGTATCTTTTTGAATCACTTGAAATATTTTGAAATATATTCCGATCTTTTAAAATTGTTTGAAATAGTTTTGATCTAATTTGTTAACCTAAAAATTATTCGATATTTCCAGTTTGTAGAAGCAGTGTTTTGATAGAATGGTTTTTCAGACTAAAATAAAATGATTGAGGATTAAGACATTTAAATATATGTATAGTGTGGATAAATTCATATATCAGCAGAAAGAAATGAAAGATATATTTTGAAATGGTGACAACAAAAATATCCATTAAATTATCGTTCTTTACTCCAAACTCTCTACAGGTAAAATAAATGGCACTTCGCTTATAATATATTACTGAATCTCAGTGAGAGGAATATATCCACAAAACTTTAGAATGGATGAACGTGTTTTCTGAAAGTTATGACGCTGCGAATAAATATACAGAACACCCACTAATTCAAGCATCGAGCTATACATATATTCTCTTTTTATACCTGAAACAATCGAAGGACCCAGTACATATATTTGCACCGATAAGAAAATCTAGTGCGTGTTCGTAAATGCATCTCGGTATTTCCCCTGTTGCTTATATCCGCGTGACTTGAAGTCTTTCATCTTTCCCATCAAATTGAAGACGGTCCCTTGCAAGCTTTGAAATTCAGTGTGTGAGATGGTTCTATTCTAGAAGGGCGACAAGGATCGTTCAATTACGTCGTAATGGCTATCTAGTGCATTGATAGGGGCAACTTCTACCAATGTTGGTGCGCCGATATCCATCGATAAGGTTTTACCCATGAATATCTATTGGTGGTATCGAACTTGGGGAAAGTATGACCGAAGCGTGTGGCCAAGAAGCCCCAAGCTTTCGAAAACACACCATCTGCCGACCCTCCTGGACCCCTCGGAATACCACGTGACTATGCAGGATCAAGCGAATCCCAATCTGGATTCAAAGATCCGAGCTTTAAGTGCACAAGTATAACGTAAACACCAAAACAGAAATGGCATTACACGCGTGCACGTATCTCCACGTGTTTGTGAGTCCTGTGTGTTCATCAGACAATATCTGAATTATCAGTCGAGCTCGAATGCTGTGTGCTTCTTTCATGCTCACGTACGAAAGTAAATGAGTCCCAGCTTGGCACGTGCCATGTTATTTGGACTAAGCCAAAGCGCAAATTAACTTGGGATTTCGGACATTAATCCGGGTGCATATCCGCCGTTGTGCTTACCTCAATGTGCAGTTCGATAGTGTAAAGGGATTACATTCAGGGCGTGTCAGTTGGTGAGTTTCCTTGCTCTTAAGTGATGTAGCGTCTCTGAAGGGAGCTTCATTTCGACACTTAGAAACCTAATTTATTGTACAGGGGATTAGTTCTTATCTCAATTGCTATTCTTTCGACCTAGAACTTAGCTATTATAGTATGTTCTTCGAGCGGAAATTGCGAGGAACTTGGAGTAATTGAGATTATGGTACATGTGCGGGTAATGTAAGAGGTTTTATCAAGTCCTTTCATTTGGCTGTAGTAGAAATAGGTATTTAATAATTTAGAACGACTTCAAATCTCTCGTGGAATAATATCATGAGATCAAAGGTTTGCTGTTAATTATATCATTATATTCAGGATATTCAACCAGAAATGTCAGACCGTTTGCTTACACAGGACAATGACACAACATCAGATGACGTATAAACTATTAATATACTGATTTCGTATTCCAGTAATATAATACAGATTGGTGTGTGGTCGAGTAAACAATAGTCCTGTGGTCTGTTGATCTACTGTGCGAAGTTGCTAGTATTCGTGTGATAGCCTTTCGCAAGTACATTGTCCTTTGCGCTCCATTTACTTGAAAACGGGTACAATATTATGTGCAGAATAATAGCAGTTATCGAACCATATTCATTGATTCTGATTATAAAGATAAACATAGAAGTTCCTCATGTAGCATAATTACTGGTCAGGTAGAGCATACACATTATAGATAGTCCATTAATGACATTTAGAATCTACCTTCTAGTCACCTGTAGTAATTGAATTGTGAAGTGAACTTTAGAGGGAATTTAATTTAATTACACTCCTTGTATAAAAATAGAAGGTTAGTGAATTGAATTTTATGAAAATACATCAACTAAATATGCTTCACACACGTACATCTTTGTATAGTACAATCCAAGAAGAAGCCGGTCACTAAGGATAAAATAAATTTGATAAAGAAAATTCGTAAAACACTTTCTCAGTTTATAAATTAGCAGAATTAAAATTAGATTGCAAATGTTAAATATTTTAGTATGAATAACCTGAATTTCAAATAATTTATAAACATGCTATAATTTAATTATTGTAGTAACATATAATATTACTGAAGCAAATGCGAAACGCCACAATATCCAAATTTCATCCCAACTTTCCTCTAATGATTATCAAACCATTTTTCTCCAATAGAATATAATAATTTTCGATTAAGCAATATCAAGTTAATAGAAATCGCAAGTTGTAAAAATCCTCGTGTGAAAACTCGTGAAAACTTAAGCAATCCCTCCAAATTGATTTATATCTCACAAACTTTTTAAATTGCTTAAATATCCAAATCTCTTGAAATTCTTAAAAATCTTGGTGCAATGTTTCTAAATACTTTGAAGTTTCTATAGTACTCTTTTAAAATCTCCAGAAATATCTTTTCAAAATTACAAAAGACTTGAATCAATTACGTAACTTCATTCCACACTCACCTCCCTTCAATTTTTTTCGAAATCCACGGCGCCTTTTAACTTTGAAAAAACTCCACAATCACATCAAAGTTTCATTCATCACGAGCTGTTGAATATAAAAAAGATTCTAACCACACGGCCAATATCATCAATCAATTTCGAAAAGTAAAAATTTAAAGAGGCGCTGTGGAATTCGAAAAAAATTAAAGGGATGTGAGAGTGAAGTGATAGTGAAGTTGTGTAATTGACCCCATTGGGTTCAGACTTAAAATGCGTTAAAATCCCTTAAAAATTCTAAAATCATTTCAAATACTCTCGGAGTTTCATTGAAGTTGATGGACATCCTGACAATATTTCTTAGGATGAGGTTTTGTAAGAATGGAATAAATGGTACCTAACTCCATTTTCCTAAGTTTGCAATATGTTTAAGCGACATTGTAATTGGCGATTGTGTATATTGGAAAAGAATCCCTGTGGTTTATACTCATACAGTACCATGAACTATTAAACAAACTAGTAAACTTGAACCACCCTAGTAAATATTTCGATTAAAAATGATTCCCAAGCTTTCCAAAAATTTGACATAGAAGATTTAGAAAATTTAGAAGATTTTGCGCTCAAAATTGCAAACACTTCGGTTTTGCCAAGTTTTGGCCACATTAGGGATGCGGGTCACGGCGTAACTACTAAGCGGTCATTGTTTGGTCGCATATGGGAAAGCAACCCTACCGATTCCAGTAGGTTGGTGAATTCACTCGCTCGTAATATACCGAGAGTATGCTATGCCATTTATACCGGTACGCAGTCCGATCTATTCTCTTCCTGCCTCTGGACTTCAGAGCATATGCCGAGGGTGGTCTCCTGCTCGCGGTATTTCCGTACATTCGATGTTGCGCGATGTTGGAACAAGGCTGGGAAATGGGCGCCGTGGTGATTTGGGTCGGTGAATGCTGTTCGTAAAACGGGTTTCGCGTGTAAACATGGACGGATATCGCACTACAGAGGATATAATCAGAGAGGATCAACAGAGCAAAATGGATGAATGGATGGACGCGTTATTTCGTGATTTATCTTTGACTTGATTATTTGACGAGTATGACACAATGTCACGCTTCTCATTCCTGTTGAATCTCATTCAACACGTTTAACTACATGGTATGGAAAAATCATGGATTATCACGCTTTTACCATCGCACGATTCTGTTAAATCAATATATCTAGATATTTTCGAAGAGATAGTTATGCAAAAATAGATGACACTCTCTTAATTTGAAGGCTGAAGAATTTATTGAATCAGTGACCTGCTTTTCAGTGAATTTTCTATTTTATGGTATCAGATTTACTTGGACTTGATCCTTGGTAATAAAATGGAACTAAAACACACTGCAGTTTCTTTTTCTATCTGATATCCGGGATCCAGCCCTATTTTGAGAACTTTCCGTAGCACTGTAATGCCACCTATTTTCTTTTATGTGTTTGTTACAAGCCTTTCTCGAAGCCTTATCTGAAATCCAAGCGACTGATTTTACATCCTGATAAAGGACAGTGAAGCAATTTTATTTCTTCATAGAGTTCCGCATCGATTTACATTCCTGGACAAAATGTACGAAGGCTGCAGATGAACAAGAGACAAATAATCGTATCCATGGAATTTGGCATTCGTGTGTCAGATAACAGTTTCACGAAACGCGCGTGGAGCTGTGCCGAAGCATTTCGAGACTTGGACATGGATATGCGCCTGTTAGAGGCAGTGAGGGGTATTCTGCATAGTTCTGTGCCACTGCAGAATTCCGAGATTATAGTTGAGAAAGCTAGACTCGTATATGTTTGACCATATTGTAGACTTGTGCTTTACGTGTCAGAGATTTTGAATATACAAGGCATAACAGCCTGTGTAATGTTATATTTTATAATAGTTTATAGTATACTATATAGTACATGAGAGTAAAATCAAGCCCCTGAAGTTCGCTATATCCCTAAACTATCCACTTCTAAACTATCAAGTAAAATCATAAAAAGTAACTTCCAATTTAACAATCATAAAGTATCGATCTGTAATGAAGGTACAGTAATTGTAAAATACAATACAATTTTCGATCCATAATTACTTTGCTTTTATAATTCCAAACAATAATCAAGACCTTGGGCTTCATATCTCTCTATGGAATCATGTGAAACACATTGTGTTGTACAATGTGGGTTCATTCGCAAAGCATGGCAGCCCAGAGGCATTGTTTGGTTTGAACAATGGAAGAGATTACTAAAAATATGAAAAAGTGATCTCGAAAGATTGTATCCGGTCGTCGCAGCTTAAACTTATTAGGATTTAACAAACTCTCCCTTCATCTTCATCTTGCCTTTATTTATAAATTCCTATTTAAAAGGGTCATGTGCTCTACTATATTCACGCATATATAATTTATAAAATAGAATTGTTTATTTGTTTCAGCTTCGATATGAGAGGAAAGCATTCCGAGAAAAGCTCTCACTGGAAGGAGGAATTTCTCAAAGACCGGGCGTACTTCAGAACTGCAACCGAACCAGCATCTTTGAATATCAACCACGTAGAAGACAAGGATGAGGGCGAGTATAGATGCAGAGTGGACTTCATCAAGAGTCCCACGAGGAATTCTAGAATTCAACTTAGCGTAATTGGTGAGTCTTTATCATTTAAACTTTTATAAATGGGTACTTTTCAATTCCTTGAAACCTGTCAGATCCGGAGGAATTCCTTAAAAATTCATAAAAGCTATTCAATCTCATGCAACTAGCTGAAAATCCAAAAAATGTATTTATTTACCTATATATTTATTTATTTATTTATTGAATTCTTGTGAAATCCCTTAAAATTCCGTGAAACTTTCTGAAGCACTTTATTTCATCGCATAATTTAATTTGTTGCACATGTTTGTCATACTATGAATTCAACATCTTCAAGGACATAAAATTCTGTCCTTACCATATTTTTCCGAAATTTCTGTTGGAAAACCCTAGTAACGTGCAAATCGGTAAATGATGAAGTTTGATGATATATGCTGTCAAAACTTTGCTTTCCCTTGCTGGAAATATAAGCAAACGCTTTTCCAGATCTCAAACTTCGCTATCATTAATGTCTCGCATCCTGCAGAGCGGGTGGAGTTGTGCCACTTTTCCAGCTCATTAAACGACTCCGTGTGGCGCAATGCGCTGTACCGTTCACTTGCCACCCACATGTATTACGAGGCATTCCCGTCCCTCCTTTCTACCTTAACTCCATACGGCTTTTAGAGCACACCACTCTTCTGTTTCATCCGTAGACGAAAATTGTGGGTTCTATGCTTGTAATTTAACAACCATCCTCTCTTTGCTTTCATCCCTTAACACCCTACTCGCTACCTACATCCTTTTCTGTTAGACCCTTATCAATCAAACTGTCCTCTTTCAATGTTCCTCTAAAATTCAAAGCTGCGAACAACACCCTTCTTTCCTTCCAATATTTAGATAGTATTTTTTTACCCTCGAACCCCTTTTAAGGTCAGCCCAAGCACTCCCCTTTTTTTTCACTTTTGTATTTTTTATGCTGCCTTAATCTTATAGGAAAACAGGAATATTGATGAGTACGATTTCGAAGCTGAAGGTCAGATAGAAGACAGCATATTTTTAGGCGTTTTATAAATACTAGCAATATTATATGCATAATATTGCTAATATTTAAATACAAAAAAGATACAAAGTTATTCGATTCCAATTTGAAATTCAACAATGTTAGTTAGTTACTTAAAATGCCATGAATCTTCAAAATTTGATGTAATCAAATAAGCTTGCCTTGAAGTTGAAAAAAGTTTATATTATGTTTGTTTGTACTCTAGAGCATATTATATGGTTTTACGAGATTTCATGTGATTTCAGGGATTTTACGAAAGTTATTTAAAGTATTATACAATTTTAAGGAATTTGAAAAGGTGATTTAAAGAATTCATGAGATTTTTTGGGGTTTCAAGTAGTTATATAAGACGCATGATTATAACCCTTTTTCACACCTCTGTTTAAAAAAATAACGTGTGTGGATAATGGAAAGGAAGGATCAATTTTTTTTTTACTCGTGTGCTAACTAACTATAGAAAGAAGAGCTTTATGAATTTTTTTTAGATATGAAAAAGTACCAGATGACTTATTCGAACTGCAGTTACGGCTATTTTTATTTTGAGGGCAGAACTTCTCTCTTGCTGTTTAATATACTATTTTAAAGTCTCAATTAATCCGCAAGTAAAACTCAAATGTATAATGATAAATCAAGCACGAGTCTTTCCCTCCTTCCTTTTTTCTACTTACTAGTTCTTTTACGTTTTTTTGTTTTTGTTTCATTCTATCCTTTCTCTCCACTTCCACGTTTCCCTTTTTTCCTTCCGCCTTATATTTTCGCATTCTTTTTTTCTCTTTCACGTTGGCCGTTTGAACTAGAGTCAAATCTTCGAGCCCAGCTAAGGCGGTGCACTTAAGAAGCTTTCGAAGAAAAAGCTCGTTACTCGTAAAATTCTGTAGAAGGGTTCTCTCACATCTACTCTCTCTTCTCCTTTCACTCAACTTGGCCGCTTACAGTCTACTCTTTCCTTGTTGACATTACCTGCTATACGTCTGATTCTATTGCTTGTGCCACGAATTAGTGCCTTCATTATTATAAACCTTTCTCAGCAAATGGACCACTTCCCTTTCTCTCTGAGATAAATATTTATTTTACAAAGCTCTCAGTTTTCTACCTGCACTTCTCATCGTTCAGAATAGCCAATTATTTTCAATCAAGCGCAATGCATTTTCAATCATAAAAATGAATTAGCAATATTACCAAATATTTTCTTAGTTGGAAATCGAGCTTTTTGGGTGAATAACAGGAGAAGAATATCGGTGAATAAATAGGAATTAGAGCTAGATCCGATTGCCCCTGTGACTGGGAAAATTTCAGTATTCCACTATTGGAAATGGTCTACCAATCGATGGTGGAGGGACGTTAAGTCCCCTTGATCCTAGATAATAATGTATACAACTATACATCCAATTGCACTTTTATTCGCTGTATTTGCTATTCTCGTTCACATCTCACCCTTCGACTTTTTCCGATATATTAACGCCGGTAATAATTTCCATTTCAATAGGAAAACTTGTCGTGGCTTCGAGCTTAAGCTGATCGTCAATATTTTAGAACTCAAGTAATCCACTTTTTATACTAGCGCTTCTCTTCCACTCGATATTCACGTATGTATATGTATTAAATACCCTTGAATGTAAATTCAAACTGTTTATTTTTAATATTATTTGAAAAATAGTTCTATTCATAAGCAGTGCTTTAAATCGCATTTGAAAATATTTACTCACACCCTCTACCTCTCTTCAATTAAGGGCCGGGGGGGGATGCGCTAACCAATATTTTTTTTCAAATAAGATTCTTATAATATGAAACTTGTAAATATTTGTTTACACCCCCTATATCATTTTCGAATTAAGGGAAAGAGTACCAGGAGGGAGTGTCAACATATTAATAAAAAGTTTTTAAAGAGAATTATAATTCTTTATGATTATAATTGTAATAATAATTATAATTAT
>JAUESI010000038.1:2866484-2912299 GCA_032275145.1 Synergus laeviventris | reverse complement strand
ATTATTATTATTATTAAACGTTTTTAATTCATAGTTTATTGAAAGGCATGAATATAAAATGGTCGGGTTATTACTTCATCTTGATAAAATATCGTTATAATAACTGGTATTAATGAAGCAAGAATAATTAATTTCATTCTTACTTTTCTGGCTCATCAGTCTTCCTTTTCTCAATCCATATTTGCTTTCTTCTGCATTTCAATTTGTGAATATGCCACTGGTGGGCGTTTCCGACTTTAGAAAGATGGGGTGATGATGGAGCACGATTTTGAACCCTTCGACTCATCAAGAATTAAACTCCTGATCTCAAAAGGAGCAGTAGGAGCTAACTGATTTAATAAGGAGTTGGGTCGGGGTGTGAACTCTATAAACTGAATTCGGTGTGACATTTCGCACAAAATTTGGTGTGAATCGGAAGAGACAAGAAATCTGAGATGTATGGTATGCAAAGAAGTTTGACAACTCGACACCACGTTGCTCTTTTTTCTAATTTCGATGCACGCACGATAGTGTATAAATACCCCGTTTCTCACTCGATACTTGTGTTTCTTGTACCTAACGCCTTATCAGACATAGCGCGCGGAAGAAGGCCGAGGGAATAACTTCCTAAGTGCACCTCTACACGCACCAGCTAATTGGCACGATCCCATTACAGACAATTAATTCTCTCCGAGCGGGCCGAGGCTATACAAACTCTCTCTCTCTCTCCACTGTGGTAATTTTGGGAATTTAATCTCTTACAACCACGAATATGATTTTAATTTGCGGCAGATAGGCTTATAAGTAGAAGTTATTAGTAGTTGTAATTAAATTGGAAATTTTCGTTTTATGATAGAATGTATCGGAATTCAATTATGTTAGAATCCAAAGATATAATTGACAAGAATTCTCACGGCTATAAATACTTTTTGCTAAAACTAGACCATTTACCTCGGTTTCGTAAAGACGAAGGTAAATGATTAAGTATCATATATCCTTAATATGTAAAAAGCACTTTTGAATCAGTAAAATTCGTTTGGTTCAAAATAAATTCAACAGTGGTGCTACAAATTTTATAGCAATTCTAATATCTTCATATGTTTTTCCAACACACAGGGAAAAATAAAAAATTTCTAAAAGTTGTCATTTTTTTTACTTGTCTTTAAAACTTAATATAATTAATTCTTTGAAATATATAGTTCTTGAAATAGTTTTAAACATTTTGAAATCCCTTAAAATCCTTAAATTGTCTGCACATCTCTTGAAAGCTCTCGAAATTTCTTAAAATCACTTAAAATATATTGAAATCATATCTTTGACACGAGATGTGACACTTTATTGAAAAATGACTGTATCAAATATTCATTCATTCCTTCAAATATATTTCCACTGAACCATAACGTTTGTACAACATGTGTACTAATGGATTACAAAATGAGATTTGAAGACAAAAGGGGTCATTAAAATTAATTTTTATAGCCAGATTCATTAGGAATAATCAGAGTCACGAACAATTGACATTTGGGGACAGATATAATTCTTCTGTCCTAGGTAATGAATATGGGTAATATTTTCTGTAGAATATGGTAATTAGTATTAAAAATTGAAAATAATTACGTGAATTCCACGTCCGTTGCACGCTACGAATCTTTCATTTTAATTGAAATTCAATTTCTACCCCAAATCAATTTGTGACCAAAACTACGAAAACAGAGTTATTATTAAACCTTAAGGACATGTGATACTTGTCCATCTGCCCTCAATAATGTACATTTATCTGGTATTTATCGGTAAAATGAATTTTTTTCAATAAAAATGCTTTATAAAGATTCTTTTAATCAAAACAAGTGCATAGCGTCGAATTAGCTTCAGTTTTTCAAGTCCCAATTAAATAGATTAAAATTGCAAATGCCCTATCGAATAAATCATACTAAATAATTCCATTTGACCCAAGCTACTATTTTTCAGTACTCTTACTATGTTAGTAATTACATGATAGGCACTATTGTTCGTATAATGCCTTATTTCCATTTCATTCGCACCCCATTAAGGTAGAAGCAGTTGGAAGTGGGTGGAAGTTGATGCCTTTCTTGAAACGTCATTAAAAAGAGCTGTGCACTTCAGAACGGTTGCATGCACGTGGAACCGAAATAATAAACGATGATTGGCAAAGCCATAAATCAATGTCGCTTGTAGATAGGCTGTTATACTTGAAGGAGAGTTGTGTCCGTTTGTTGTGTTTGTTGTGTTGGAACGGTCTGAACCTATTTCAACTGTAGACCTTTGTAGGTGTTTGTATGGCTCGCCTCTGAGCTTACATTGGCTCAAATATGTTAGGCTATAATCGGTACGTTGCTGCCCATATATTAGGTCTTCTTGCTTCCACCCCTGTGTTCTCTAACTACATCTCACCTCTCGTGGAGTTTGATAACTGTTTACATCCCCCCTTTGATATTGCTCTCTAGATAAACGCTCTTCTGGCCTCTTTATACTGAAACTGTTCTTCCTATTTTCTTTTTACAGTGCCACCTCATAAACCTAACATCATAGACGAATATGGAAAAACGGTATCAACTGTCGCTGGTCCTTATGAGGAGGGTGGCGATATGAAGCTCAAATGTCTCGTTTCCGGTGGTAAGTCTTCTTTCCCAACTTTTTTATTCATTAGCGCACACTATACGCTTCAAACGGTTATTTTTTTTTACATTTTCATTAATTATATTTATGCCCTGGAAGAGGAACATTTATTTTTATTTTTTTTTAGAAGGAAAAACATGATCTCAATTTGCTTTAAACTTCCTACAATAAAAAAAAATCGACTCCTTGTATTATGAATATTCGAGTTCATATTTTTCAAATTCTCTCTCCCCTGAAAATGTTAAACATGGATCCCTTACTTCGAAATTCTTCTTCCTCACTCAATTTCATAAAATTGTATTGCTTTGATTTTATGTATCCCTTTGATCCTTTATAAAGTAATATAAAAGGGAAAGCAGAGTTTCAAAAAGTCAATACCTATCATATATCACAAAAGCATCTGTCATTAAAAATAAGAAATTAGAGAAACTAAAAACTATAAGCAGTATCAAATGAAAACTGATATTCTTATTTGCTTATCTCTTATGGAAATTGGATTCTCGGTGACAGGAGACAAATAAATCTATCGGGGGATCTTGACATTCATGACATACATATGATAATTAACTAGATGGCTCTCTTCTCTTTTGTGACTAACTTCAAGCGTAGGACCCTCAGATTGGATTATGTTTTAATTTCCGGCCGGGTTGTTCGAGATGACGGCGTGGCAGTATACTCATAATAAATTTATCTTTATCGTCTGCTCAGCGCTGCTAAAGCAAAACTGGTACAGATCGTGGTCGCGGGCCATCACAGCACCCCAGAGTGTATTCCCCTGAACGAAAATGGGCCTACTAAAAAATAATGAGGTCGCTCGAGCCTCCCTTTACCCCTCTATTATGCTCCTCTGGCGGGAATTATCCGCACGCAACTACCATTTTGAATTATGAATTAACGAGTACCGACATATACTATCCGCCATGTTGCTTTGCCACCCTCCTTTCATCCTTGTTATAACCTGCACCCCTAGTTACAAGAGCTCGAAATTTCCAGGTCGACCACCTCCAACTGTGAGATGGTGGAGGGGTGAAGTTCTATTGGATTCTAAGGACGAAGTTGGCGAGTTTCCTGATCTTCGAAGAAACACTCTCGTTATCCCGAAACTCGCGAGACAGGATTTACATGCTGTTTTCACATGTCAAGCTTCCAATAACAACATCAGCCAACCAGTCTCTGCTTCCATTGCCATTGAGATGCATCGTGAGTATTTTATTCAATTCTTTAAATTGGATTTTTTAAGCAGAACAGAATCTCTTCGTACAAAGGTGTATGGAAGCAAATTGAATTCATTGGAAAGGCCGTGTAATCCTTTCAAATTCCTTGATATCTTTTGAAATCCGTTAAAATTCCTAAAAATGTTATGAAATCTCTTTAAATCGCTTGAAATTTTTTCAAGTCTTTTAAACAATCCTTGTAATATTTTTAATGTACTTCAAATTTTAATTATCTTTTCACATTCCTTAAAATATCTTAATTTAAATATTTTGAACTTTCTATTCCATAAAATCTCTTAAAAGGGTTCCTACCTTTTCGGGTGAAAAAACGATTTTCTGTGATTTTTTTATGAAGATGATTATGAAACTTTTCACTTCCACTTTTACTGTTTGATTTTCACTTTTTTTAAATGTACGTGATGTCAATTTTATCTTTTTATACGTCACCGACGAATTAGGTATATTTACTTCTTATTTATGTCGTTTTCGTGATAAAACTTGAAAAACCACAAATAAGAAATAAATAGGCGTTTAAAACGTCAAAATTGGCATTCACATGTATTTTGAATAAGTGAAAATCTAAAAGGGGAATACTAAAAAGTGAAAGTGTAAATGAAAAGTTACAGAATCGTTTTTCGGGTTTATTTATTTTGTTACCAATATTTCAATAAAAGCCGCTGAAGTTAGTAAACAGTTTTTACCTGTGAGTGAACGAAACAGGATGTTAAAATATTGTTCTCTTTACCAAATGGCGGACTTTTGACGTCAAAAGTCAATTTTTTGCTTTAAAAAACTCTCCGTTTTTGACCGTAAAAAAATTAATTTAAAAAAAAACGATCCTTCAATCCCACAAGTTTTATATCTAAAATAACTGATAAGATATTTATAGCAATCGACGAAGCTATTTTTCAGATATCTTACTCTCACAGCCTTTTTTGGGCTTCTCGGAAATTCTTGAAATATGTTTTAATTAATTTTGAATCATTGGTAACAAAATATATAAACTTGTTTTCATAAAAACGTCGCAATAATCGCGTTTTTTGCCCCCTTCGCAGCCCCTTATAATCTGTTGACACTCCTAAAAATTCTTATCTTTTAAATTCAATGAAATATTTTGAAATTGTCACAAAAATTCTTTAAAATTACACGACATTCTTTAAAATCTCTGTAAACCCAAAAAATATTTTTAAATTACTTCAATACCCCTGGATTGTTTCTAATTAATTTACTATAAAAAATGAAGTGTTAACATCATTGTTAAAAATAAGAGAATAAAATTTCCAGAGTTTGTTTCTCCCCTTTATGTGCAAATCATTAGCCACTGCAGTGTCAATCAGACAAAGTGGAAACGTTCACAATTTGAATTTCCGTACCAATATGACAATGATAAAACGTACTCCTTCCAATTTATGGTTGGGCAGCGCTTGTTACAGGTTATTCGAAATCAAGTGACATGACCCGAAGTGCAATTTGTACACTAACCAAATATTACGTATGCTCATAAATCATGCACTGCAGTGCGCTCTTGTCTAACGGAACGATTGAAACAACAGATTCCGCGGCATTCGTTTACTTAAACGCAGTAAAATGATATGTAAATCAAACTTGAAATGAGCCATTGCAATTAAATTTCTTATATTCTAATTACAATTTTCACCTTAAAATTAATTACTTTTGTTCCAATTTAATATATATATATAGATATATATAGCTGCAATTTCTACCACTTTTTGCGCTCGTAATTACACTCTCAGTTGATTGTCTGACTAAACTGGTTTTTCTCTATACTGAACCGAGTGAATACGGTCAGCAAATAGTAGGCCCAATATGCCCAACAAACATGGATGCTCTTTCATTTACTAAATCAAACATTTATGGAAATCGTTCTCAGTTTTTATTACATTTCTTCCGCTTTCATTTCCAAGTTAGATTAATTAAACTAATTGATGGATATTATGAAGTAATTATTCTCCTACAGAAATTACTCAAGAATTTTATTTCAATTTTCAATTACTTTTACATTTCATCATCAGCGTAATTAAACTAAATGAGTATCTTTTTACAGAATGAAACATTCATTAACTTAATTATGTCTTAAAGTTAATGTTTAATATACTAGCAAACCAACGCGCTCGTTACGCCTGCGATTATTTTATTTTACACCTTACAAAATCAAGCTATTCAAAAGAAAATCAGGTTTGAAACAACAATGTATGCGAAGTTCTCGAGATTATATTTCGTTTGTAGGGATTTTCAGAGATTTGAAATGTTGTGAAATTGCGAGGAATTAAAAATATTTCTATGAATTTTAAGGGATTCTAAATATTGTTATAGAACTCGATGATATTTCTAATAATTTTAATGGCTTTTAAAAGATATAAGAGGATTTTAAATAATATTTTTCAGGTTTTCAAGCATCACATTAATAAACAAATATTAAAAATTGATTTTTCTTAGCAGATAAACGTAAAGAAAACGATAAGGAACGTTTATCTACTGGCTAAAATACATTTTCTCAACTTGCTTTTAAGCAAAGAGCCTGAAAAAATTAAAGCCTGTAAGGTAGGAATCGTATAAGTTATACATTGCCTTAAGAGATTTTCACGAATTTTAATGGAGTTCAAGAGATTTTTATGGCTTTTAAAATATTTTATGGAAGTAGAACGATTTTTATGAGTTTTAAAAGATTTCGTAGAATTTAAAAGGATTTCAAAGGCTGTCATAATTTCTGATTTTTAAAAGACTTTTTTGAATTTTTAAGGATTTCGTTGAATTTTATGAGCTTTCCAATAATTTGAAGGTATGTCTTGAGATTGTTTTGATTGTCAAAAGTGGTTTTTAAGATTGTTTTCAAGATTTTCACGTTTTTCTAGGAATTTAAAAAGATTTTAAAGAACTTTAAGGCTTCGTGAATTCAAGTAAACCAATTCGCGCATGATTATTTTATTTTCCCTCGTACAACGTCACGTCATTCAAAAACCGATCAGGTTTACAACATAAATCTATGTGAGATGTTCCAGACATTTCGTCACACCATTTTTTTAAGATAGGATAAAGTCAAAAATTTCCCAAATGCCAGAATTCAGGTTATTGAAAATAATTGAAATAGAAATTTAGAGCTTAAAATAATAGTTGATTTTCTGTCAATTTAAAAACCTTTAATTTTGAAAAATTTTTGAAAAATAAAATTCTCAAATTTTAAGTCGCGCCCTTTTTATTTATAAAATGTTGACAATATGCTACTGGTATTTCATGCAGTAAAATTTAGTACAGGAAGTAAGAGTAATAAACAATTGGTCATGACCTGAGAAATGCTTGAGTCTGGCTGGGGATTTGAGGGTTGAAAGGGTTGGCAGAGTAGGTACTCTTTTGGCTTGTATACGGAATGCGTTTACGAATCGGGGCAAAGGAGAAATCTGCGTTGTTGTACAAATGAAGCCAAATGCCTCGCCAAAGGAAATATTTAAACCAACTCTTGCTTCTTCTCGTTTCTTTTTCCTACTAACCTTCGGAAAAGTAGAAATTTTATGATTGTAGCTGGTACTGAAAGGGTGAGTT
This sequence comes from Synergus laeviventris, assembly GCA_032275145.1. Lineage (NCBI taxonomy): Eukaryota > Metazoa > Arthropoda > Insecta > Hymenoptera > Cynipidae > Synergus > Synergus laeviventris. Next base: position 2,904,911 of record JAUESI010000038.1, on the reverse strand, counting down.
AGTTCCTATTTTCCTAAAAGTACAGATAAAGAAGCACGGCCCCGGGGAAAAACTGCTAAAAGCAAATCGGAAAACTATCTTAAAGTAAAATCCCCATCTACTACCCCTATTTTCTTTCTTCTTGAAAATATTATTCCATCTTGAATTATCCATGCATTTCGAAAGTAAATGCTTAATAATTAGAGCCAAAAACAATTATTTTACAGAAAGATTTATGGACTTGTATATCTCTTGATAAAGTATTTTGATAAATCATGATCTTTCTTAAATGAGAGAAACTTCCGTTGCAAAAAGTCGACGACAGAGAGGCGCAAACATGTACGTGCATTTGAAGATAAGTCAAACACGACAAGTTTTTCTTTCTGTTTTTCTACACTGTGATGCGTGTTTGATTATCGCTCAAGATTGAGCACGCAATGAGCAGCTTTAATGAAGCTGAGTTTATTACATTCCAAGAAAAAGGAACTTTAGACCGGAAGTCGTTCACAGAATCATAAAAATACTATTCCGCCCTCATTCTCAGTTTTTATAAGTGGCTCAAACTGGATTTTATGACAATAATAAATTCACTCCCTCCAAAGACTTAAAAATTCTTATAGTTCAATTCTGGTAATTAATCCCACCGCTGCCACCGATTATTTGGGGGGGTTACAAATAAATTGCTTTATTGTTCAGAATTTAAAATTATTTCAGTGTAATTATTAAGTCATTCTTTTTTTCTTCCTTTAGTTTGTTTTTCGAAGTCATTAGCTAGATTGCCTTGTTCAATCACACAGAATTCAAATTAATGAAGAGTAAAAATGGTATTTGAGGTTTCCGTTTTACTGAAATTGAATGGTTAATTTTCGCTGCAGTACGCACGAATTGCTTCCTGAAAATTCGTAAGACTAACCTCAAGGGGATTGTGCTCCTTCTAACTGAAGTACTCCAATCCTGGAAAATATCTTGATCATTATATTTTCAGGTCAAGAATCAAGAATAATCTTTGCCACGTTTTATGCTTCAGACTTTCAAGTTTCAACAACAAAATTTCGAATTTAGGAGATAAAACTTAATTACTAAAAAGTAATAATAAAATTGTATTATAGCATCCAGGTAGAAACACGTCCGACTATATATGCAGCTCTTTCACTTATTTCAAATAATCTTATGAAACTTGGAATGAAAAAGTCGTCTCTCATACATTTTTATGTTAAAAACCCTTTAAACTTGTAAAACTAAAACTTGGGGCTGCATTTATTTTAAATCTTCGTTTTGACCAAGGTGACTGTATTGAAAAAATAGAAGGAAGCACTTTTCAATTTAACGATAAATGATAAGCGGTCTACAGATAATTTAAAAAGCTTTTTCCTGTTTTATGACTTTTTTTTGAAAAAGCACGACCAAGCTCGCATATTAGTGGTTTGCATAGAAGCATTTTGCTTCGCTAGCTTTTATCGTTGAACGTTAACATCTACCTCTTTGCCCCCACACGTATAATTCCCTACGAGAGTAGAGCTATAGGCAAGATCTTTCTTCCTTATAGGTTGAGCTCGACTGCAAGTTTAGCCCTCACCCATTTCCTCCCCTTTTAACCCCCACCTTTCGAAGCTTTCAAGGGCCACAGAAGCCGCCTCTCTAGGATTCCGCAAAGGATTAAACCTCATAAATTCCAGAGCGCACTCTCTGGAATTATCGGTATGCCGTCTTAGAACCCAACTGCCTCCCGTTTCTTAACCACTCGACCCCCCCCCCATACCTCAAAATGTCCTTCATCGAAATACCATCCTTTAATAGAAACTCGACAAACGAGAATCGAGTCCGCAACTTTAAATCCGACTTTTCGCGTTTTGTTTGTATTCTTCCCGAGTCTTGTGAACTACATTCAAGATTCATGTTTCTTTCATTATATTTCATATCGTCTACATGAATGTTCATGGTTTATATGTATAGGGGCTCGTAATATTTCCTTCGACTTTCCAAATGATGAACGCGTGATACGTCCGAGAATACAGAGAATAATCTTGCTACGAGCGGAATGCTGCAATTTTAAAGGGCACGTTTCTCAGGATAGTAATATTCTAAGGGTTTTAAAGATTGAAGCTATTTTCAGAAATATAGGTTTCTTTATCCAATCGTTTTCCCCATCAGAGAGTAGAAGTATATACACAAAAAGAAGATATTCTTCAGCTCAGGATTTATTTTCTGTTTAGTTTATGATTTACAAAAAAAATCATTATACATTTATTTCTAATTAAACACCAATATTTTAGCATTAATTGCTTTTATATATGTATCTATTAAAGACCTCCTTGCTAAATGAAAATTTTTCCATATACTCTCCGAAGTAAGGAATTACAATCTCACTGAGCAAAACTTTCAGCTCTAATTAAATTTGTGAAATTTAATTAATTAGTTACTAATTGAAAAATTTCTTCTCTATTTATCACCTTTAGCAACATTTTCCCTTCATTCAGTCATAAAATATTGACTTTTTTTTTCTTCTAAAATAATACATTTAATATAATTAAAAAGGTTAGTTTACGAACTGGTTAGTGAATGAAATTAGTAACGATTTGTACTACTAATTAATCACTAAATTTTACTAACAATCCAGTTAATCAATGATCTCAGTTTCAGTTATAAATCAATTGTCTATTGACTCTCGAATTGAGTAACCCATTCAAATAAGTTAATACTACAACTAACTCATACCTCAATATTCTGAAAATTTGTCCGAATTTGTTTGTTTAGCCTATTACAGAAGGAAGAAGTGAAAAGTTTGGGGAAAAAAACGAGAGATGTATACAGAGCATGGAGATAGAGAGGTCTCGAGATCAAAAGTAACTAAAGAACACGAGGTTGAAGTTTGTGAGAGGGAACATAGTCTATTTGCCTTTTGGGATGGCAGAAGGGGAGGGGAAAATTCAAGTTGGTTAGTTTGGGAGAAGTGGGGAGAGGAGAAGGTGAAACCTCGGAATTGAGTAGAGGGTTTTGGGTGGAGATCAGACTCCGCACCAGAACTACCCATACACCCCACCCACCCACCTAATCGAGCTTGACTAATTAGAGGGCAGTTGGCTGGTAATGGAGTCAGCCGGCGAAATTGGGTAACAGTGGGCCTGATTTACAGTGAACGCGCGGAAATCGCAAATGCCGAATTACTCTTGACTCCAGCATTCTGATTGTATTACCGTGACTTCTCTCTCTTGAATCGCGTACGCCTCTCATTAGAGAACTCCTTTCAAAAATCAGTTAGTTGTAATTGCAGTCTTGATTTTTTTTTCACCCTCAAACTTGGCAACGATACGATACTTCTTTCCTGTTGTTCAATCTATTGCATTAAAGATGGTATAATAACAAAAATGTATAACTATTCACACTTGCTTAAATTATATATATATATATATTTCTCTGAATGGTACGCTGATCACTGGTGGCGCCCGTGACATTGAACGTGTTAAGTGTAGCGAAAAAAATATGTGAAAATTTGTACAGAATGAAGTTTTATAGATATAAAACATTTTGCAAAGAATTTAGCTTCTACGAGAATTAAAAAAAATATTATTTTTCTATGCAATCTTGTACTAATTCTCCAAAAATTGATTTAGATGAGTACTTAAATTTCGTAAGTGATACTTGTTTGTTTTATTGAATTTCCAGAAGTATTTTGTCGTTTAAAGTCCCTCCTCAGAAAATTTCCGGAGGCTTTTGGCTAAAAAGTGGAAAATATACAAAAGAAAAAGGGGAGACTAAGGAATGTTGGCCACATTTCTCGTGTTCGTCGATAGTATGATCTCGACAGGGGTCACGCGACACTCGCTCTACTCAGAGGGAGTCTGAGAGGTCTCTCTGGCAAGCTTCAAAAGCACTGTCTCTGGTATACAATCAGCCCTCGGCGCTTGGAGGGTTTGTGCTCTCTTCCTAGTTTCCGTGTTGAGATCATCGTCGTCCTCTTTCCCATCGGCAACCTCCCCAATCGCGACACCGATCCTCAAGCTTCAATGCGTCCCAGACTCCTCGCGTTTAACCACCCTTCTTTTTTTTCTGCACTGCAGCCCTCGTCCCACGTTAACAACCCTTACCACTCTCGCTTTCAGGTACGTACGAGTTTACCTTCCTCACTTTTAACCCCTCCCCTCGACCGTTTTTCACGACGCACATTTTTCTCGTTAGAGTCAAACCTTCATTTTTGCTTTTTATTCCACGATTTTCAAGAGGGGCTATACGGCCATATATTCAAGCCTTGGGGTGCCGTCTCGCTTCTACGCTTATTAAAATTTTCTTTTCTATAGGAAAGACTTTGGGTTTTAATAAACATTATCGTTAGAAATATACATTTTATATATTGGCTTATATCTTGAGATTTTTGTTTAAATTTGAGATATTAATATTCCTTGATTTTAAAAAGATGACAAATTACATCACTATTCAACAGGGATCTTTCATTTATTTTGGATTTTATAGGACTTAAGAGGATTTCAAATGTTTAAAAAATTTTCAAGGAATTTTGAAAGATATTATAGATTTTAATATTCTTCATTGCTTCACGGTATGTCAATATATTTCAATCATTTCTTGTGGGAATTCAAAGAAGATTTTATATAGGATCTCCAATGATTTAAACTCTAGAAAAGTCCAAATTTAGGTCTTTTAATTGCTTTCAGCTTTCCGAAATTCATACTGCTAATATTTTTACTGTACTTTATTGTACTTTTGAAATTCTTTGAAATATTTCTTAGTTCTCTTGGAATCTTAAATTTTAAATTTCTTGGTATTCCTTAAAAATTAAAGATACATAAAATATCTTGAAAAATATTCAAATTCTTTGAAATACCTTAAAATTCCTCACAATTCCCTAAAATGTCTGTAGATTCCTGAAGAACCTATATAATCTTTTAAAATAAATTTCAATTCCTTAAAATTTCTAGAAATTCCATTTCTTTATCAAAGAAAAACAACAAGAATTCTAGACTTCAGTTACTATAAAAAAATGCTGAATAATAAACTTTCAAAAAATCTAGTCCCGATTACATTTTCAGCGACGGTCAATGAATTAAGGATTTTAAATTTCGTAACAGTAACTTCAAATAGACAAATGCTAGAGGTGGAAATTTTTCATTCCACCCAAAGTTCGTAGTCTTGAAAGTTTAATTTCAGGCTAGAGGTTCGAATCGACGCTGGTTGAATAGAAAATCTCCTGGATTCATCTTACTTCCTCGACACCGTCTGCCTCCTTTACCACCTATTTCAACATTCCCCTCCCCCTTTTTTTCCTCTTTCTCTCTATCTTTTCTCACTCCACCTGTTTTCCACTTTTTTCCGTCAAGAAAACCGTTCTTTTTCAAACTTGGTGGAATTATACTTCCTTAACCAAGCGAACTTTGCACTTCCTAACAGGAAAATAGAAAACTCAATGAACCGTTCCAATTGTAGCTCCAAGTAGAGGGCAACCAAATTAGTTTCCGATCTCATTTCGACGTTAAATCATTTTAAAAATCACGAATTAATTAACTCCGTTTGCACTTTTTACAATGAAGGCAGAATTGCTCTTTATTTCAGAATGAAAAGCATAAATCCAGTTTAGGGACAAAGCTTACAGTTTTATTTATTTTTATTTTAATATTCCAATAATTTCAAAATGTCCAATACTTCGAAAATTTAATAGTATTATTTCCGAGATTTTTACATAAAATATCTTTCAATTGGGTAATACTTGAAATAGTAAAAGCGTGAAATTCGAAAAAATGTGAAATATTTTTAAAGTTTTAATTAAATTCTTTCTTGCCCTTCTTGAATATTTTTCATCAGTGTTTTAAAAGAGCCGACAAAATCTCGTTAGTAGAAAGCACGCGTAATTATTATTCATTAAACTCCCTGTTTCGTTGCATTCCTTAGCCAAATAAACAATCATGAGTTTTCTTGAGTAGCGTCGGTAATGGGACGTTCCTAAATAGGGAGGATGGTGGAACTATGAAGCTGTGTATTTTAATTAGAAAGGGTGTTTTTCCCGGAAAACACTCGTCAAGTCAAGACAAATAAGATGTTTTTAACAGAATCATCAAAATGGAGGCCCATTGTTTCCCAGTAAGAAGAGATAAGAGTATCACTTTGAGATAGTTATAGACTTTTTCTCTGCTCAGGGTGAAAGCTTATTTTACCTGAGACGTCGAAAGCGAATACAATTTTACAGGATGTTGGGGGAGATGCCTCGAGCATTTTTGTTTACTTCCATTTTCAAAAAACTCTTAACAGCTTTTTTATTGTCACACACTCCCCCCATTTTAATATCTTTCCCCTTTAGTTTCTTAGGTATTTATTAAGAGTTCTTTGAACAAAACTTTTCACAAGACTTGTCAAGTCTGAGTCCCCTAAAGGTATTTCTGTGATTAAAGATAGCTCGTTTTAATCGCGAGGATTTTTTTAAACTTTAGAGTAAATCTATGACGTTTTATTTTACTTTCCCTCTCCTATTTTTATATTCACTAGGCACTGAAATAAAAAAATGTAATACTCGAAGGGAAAAGATAATTCATTATTGCCAGTAGTAAAGTGAAAAATTTCCTTTGGAAAAACTTGAAACTCGTAAACACAAGAGCATAATTTGTTTCTCCACTTTCAAAGCATTCTTATGTCCTGCTATGAGAACTTACGGAATAAAAACCTATCTAAAAGGGTAGTTATAGATGTTTGTAGTACTTGGCAACAAAAAGTTCAAGAAGTCGTAATCATTCAAGTTTTCTTCATTTTTCAGTGCGACCGCTGAGCGTGACGATACTTAGCAGTGAGCACGCACCTCTCAGCGCTGACCGGAAGTATGATATTACCTGTATGACAGTAGGCTCCAGACCCCCGGCCAAACTCTCCTGGTTCATGGATGGAAAGAGACTCGAGAATTACACAGAAAAGGTAAGAGGTTTTTCTATAACATAGAAATGAAAGAGGTAAAAATATTTAAAAAATAGAGAAAAGAACCCAGCGGCGAGATTAAAAGTGCGGGACAAGAGCAGGAGGTTGAAAAAAGAAGCTGAAACGAAGTTGAGATTAAAGTAAAAGGTGAGTAACTCTAGTCAATTTAATTCGCATTAAGTAATGAGCTCACAAGTACACAACGCAATTCTTTTTTCAATTCATCTTTATACGTTAAAGAGAATGTATGGAAATAGAAGGTATTCCGGTCTCTTATTAAATTCCTTTAAATTTTCAACTAGTTCAATTATGAATCAAAATGATTTGAACGAATTCAAGGTGAGAATTCAAATTAAATTAGAAAAAATTAATTGTGATTCTAAAAAATTCAATAGAACTCAGTAGAAGTCAAAATCGTTCGAGGAATCCAATTTTAAAGTAAGGTAGTAGGATTTCAAATGATTCTGAAGAATTAAAAGTAGAGTAGGAGGGGTTTAACTCTTAGAAAATCGACTTTATGTAATTAATGGACTCTCCCTTATAAATATTATAACTTAGAAAATGTGTAAGCTTAATTTTCATTGAAAACTTAATTTCCAAAGAGAGATTGCTATTGAGATGTGTGAATTTTTCGGAAAAATGGATGACAGAAAAAGTGATGAAAAACGGAAGTAAATTGGGTGAGAGCAAGATAGAGTGATCACGAAACCATCGCTTTTATCCTGTAATTGCGCCTTAGCGTGTTCGAACGAAACGTTAATGGCAACGATGCAAATACCGATACCGACGCTAATGTCGGTGATTTCGACCTAAGATCGACAGAGAAATCCAAGTTCAGCTATACTTTTTGGTCCCTCGTCTACAATAGTACTCAGACCAACATCAAGCATCCTTAATTGAACGATCGCTTCCTTTCTTTTCTTTCCTTCGCGAGTGATAAACACCATCATGAGAGATAAAAGGGTCTTGAAACTTTTCCAATTTTGATTGGAAGTTAGGATGTTAAGGCAAGAGATTTCAGAGAAACTTTCATCAGCCTTTCGATTGCCGTAGAGATATATTTTTTTATTAGTTTCTTTCTTTTCTGAGAATGATTGGAAATCGAAATTATTTTACTAGTAAATATTTTTAATGTGAAAATTTTATTCGTTAAGTTGAACTTATGATCTTTGAAGAATTTTCAGATCCTGAGCCTTTCCTTTAAAAATTCTCAATATCTCAAAAAATATCGTCCTGAAAATCCAAGGAATCTCGTGAAAGCTCTTAAAATTCCTGAAAATTCATCAAAATTTGGTGTAATTAAATTTACTCAGCTTGAAAATCAAAAAGATTTATTTGAAGGGTCTAAAATTGATTAATTGTAACTTAAAATCATGTACTTTTGTATCTTTATTTGTATTTCAATTATTATTTATCCATGCAATGTTTCTTCATCTTCTTTTCGAATTGTCTACTCTCGTGAGGTCTAGCCCCGGGACATAATGAAGCAACTTCTTCTTCCTTTTATCTCTCTTTGTCATGTTTCACCATTTCTCAGTTTTCTCTTTTTCTGCCCATTCGTCCTATCTAAGATAGGAAAACTCGTCGGTCTCGAGGCCCATCGATCGACCTCAAGAGGTCTCAGGTTCCTCCTCAAGAAGCTTCCTACATCCTGACGAACGACTTCCGCCCGGAAGCGGGAATTCCTTCACGGACTCTAGTAAATTCGCGCGCCCGGAACGCTGGAAATTAAAACTCACCCTTTCTGCTTCGAGTTAATTACTTCTTACTTTAAGAACTGCATTTTATTCTACTTTCATTGACACGCTATTTGCTGATAAAAAAAGTTCGGAGTGTTCCCGGTTTCAGTCGTTTACTTGCTGTGCCTTTGTTTGCTGATGTATTTGCAGTGTTTTGAAAAAGGTGTTATAATAATATGGGGCGAGGTAAATGGATTTTTTCCAAGCAGTCAACGTATTTTCATTTTAAAATAGCGGAAGGTTATAGCCGTCGTTTATACCTTTTACTTTTGTTTCATAGAAGCCAGTTTTTATTAGGAATGATCTTGGAGGTGTAACAAGAATTAAAATTGGTTTAATGTCCGACAAGTATTTTTTTAATCTCAAAGCCCTTGCGATTAAATTTAATTCAAAATTGGATAGATAAGATCAGATTTTTAGAAGATATTTAATGAAAAAAAAAGTACCCGTACTATTATAGAAAGTTTGTATTGATCAATTGGGAATCCGGAGTATTTCAGGGATCTTTATTTAATAATAGTAGCTAAACTTTGAATAGACAGGATTCACTTAATTTCAATATAAAATATAGTTGGCAGCAAGAACCAAAAGGTGGCGTGCTAGTTTATACTAAATTTAACATTAGATTAATCTGTTTTTTTTTATCTGAAGTTATCAAATCTGTTGCGATATTTCTTACTCTCGAGTTCTAGATTTATGATATAAAAAAATATATAAAAATATTATATACATAAACATATAAACCATTTTTATTTAGATTAGAAGCTTGTCGACACCCCTGCAGGGCACACACAGGAAATAATTGTTTGAACTAGTTGGTACCAATCTATAGATCAAACAAACGTGCGAGTTGGAATCGACAGGAATGTGGCGGGAACTGAAATTTGGGTTCAACCAGGAAAATTGCTTTAAATTTATGGCTATAAATTTATGTGTCGTTAGAGAGAGGGGTATGGCTGAAGGGTAGGGGTTAGGGGTAGCAGTGATCATCTCCCTGCACTCTTCTTTGACCATCGTTACGTCCGATGCCCGTTTCGTGTCCTGACTTCATTCTGTGCCACGATATTATAACGTACAGCCAGATATCGTCAGGTTCCATGTCAGAGCGATCCTTGCACGCCATCACCATTGAGATCGTTATTTGTGGCGATCGTTCGCACGCCCCGGAATATACCCAACTGGGAACCAGTTCTTCTCCTCGATCGATCACCATATGCCATACGTGTGTAACAACTACCATCACACTACCATATAACTACCATCAGCATCACCATCACTATTACTAGGACACTCTAGACTAGTTCGGACTCCTGCCAACCTGAAATCCTCTGCAACCTGATAATTATTAGCGCTCCTGGAATTCCGCGCTAAAATAGCGATCGGGAGGCTGTAAAGCATATACATGACACGTGCCTGCCAATGATCAATTCCGATGATCAATTTCTCCTACGTCCCCTCGTTGCAGTAACTCACCACGTCACCGATAATTTAAAACCATTTCAGAGGATGAATGCCTCTGGATAATGCCTCTGTATGCTATCGAAACGACGACGCTTGAATGACGTTATTTTGTCGGACCATAGTTGATTTACAAAACAGCGAGATTATACGTGGATTAACGATAAGAGAGTCGAGATAGCATCCGCGTTACAAACGGATAAGGGTCAGGGCCGGTGGAGCATATGTTGTCTGTCTTTGGATGGAAAACAATTGACGGTTTTCCATATATGATAGTGTTTTGTTTGTTCTCATTTCTTTACATTTACAGTTCTCAATGAGCAAGACACTTTTTCTTAATTCGTTTGCGGAATTTATCAAAAAATTCCGAAAATGCCGAAAAAAAGAAAATATCCCAGATAGCCATATCGGGTAGTAATTTTTACCTATCAAGCATAGACTTAACTTTTTAGATATTTATTCGAAGCAGTCTGTCATTAAGGACAAACATTTGCATGACATTTTTAATTGACATTGTAAAAATTGTGGAAAAATGTAATAATTGATTCTTGTAAGTAGAGGAATAAGTATAGTAATTGAAAGGGTTATAGACCTATACGATTCTAAAAGTTTGCAGAAGCTATATCAGGTTTAAATTGAAGCATTGTCTCAAAACTCCCATTCTCGAGTTATTATAATTCAATCTAACGATTTAATTAGCCATATCCTTAGACAGGAATATAGAAGAAAAAGGTACATACCGACGGTATCACTCATACCAAGAGAACCTAATTGAGTCGACGAGCCAATGTAGCGGGAGAACTTGGCGCATTATAGCTTAGTTTAAATTGGTGCTAATCTGGGTGCCGAGTCTTAATGACTAGCCCAGCCACCCTTGGAGACGTTTATCGTCAGCCTGGGAGTAGAAAGCCGTAATTGGAGCGTGTTCGCAGAAGTGCAAAGTGCTTCGACCAATGGCTGAGAAGCAAGCTTTAAGACTCATAGGTGCTATATGTCCGATGTGTACCTACAAAGGTGTTTGGTAACCTTCTCTTGGTGAACCAGATTTTACTCTACTAATTATAGTCGAATAAGGAAAGTGGCAGAGATTTATCAATTTATCTGGGTAGATAATATAATAATACGATAATAGGACAGTAGAAAAAATACTTTAGGATGATAAACTCTAATCTTAGTCTTGAATTTTACCAGTAATATTAATTTCCAACTTTATTTCTTTTTCAGATTTCTGATGATGGGAACCTAACAACCTCAATTTTGACCTTCAAGCCAACGTTGCTAGACCATGATAAGACTGTTACGTGTCGAGCTGAAAATCCCAAAGTGAGGGGTGGAGTTGAAGAAGACACGTGGAAACTTAATGTTTTTTGTGAGTCTCGTTTCTATACTTATTTATAGAGTAGTCAAATAAGTTCAAAATTTACTGAATTGAAACAGAATAGCAGAGTTGTGCTTCAGGGTCTCAAAAATCTGAACAAGACATCGAATTTAATTCCACTTTGGAATATAGTATATTGTTTCTTAAATTTTGTACATTTTTCTAACTCTGGAAGTTTCGAATTCGAATTTTATGAATTTAGAATTGTTTGTTGTAGGATATTAACGTTAATATATGGAAGAAATTCCTGTAACAGGTGTTAATACTTATTTTCTCATGCACTATTCTTGTTTGAAAATGAGACCTAGTGGCTCTCTATTGAGGGGCAACTCACTATTGATGTCGTTATTCTATATCTATTGAACGGATTAAAAGCCTGGCAGGTTGGACGAGACTATTGATATAGATTACACAAGCGCAACCGGGAATGTAATCGCAATAACGAGACGTCAACGGGGAGAAAATGGAACACGAACCGACTCGCGATTTATACGAGCGACCACGCACTCCAATTTCGTTGGCCACGTATCGAGAGACAGAGAGATTTTATGTTATACTCTTGAAAACATTCTATGCTTCAAAGCTTTCAATCTCAATAGAAAAAAGGAATTAGAATCCTGGTTATATTTTAAGGAACACTTATCAATTTTATTTTTCCAGAAATCGATTCTAAAACAATGCTTGCTCTAATTTCAAATTAAGAAAGACTGTTGAGCATTTAAAATACTTGATATATACACTTATACAGTATTATTTTCCAAAAATATATATTCTGTTTATAGGTAGGTTATAGACTTTCAAACTGAAACGAAATCTTGACATTTGGAAATATTTAATATCAAAAACTGGCATGATATCCAAACTTCAGTTATTAAATCAGTTAGGAAGAATTTTTTTCTATTTTACAAAAATCTGATTCGTCATTTTTTAAAGTACATTCAGATTCCACAGTTTCAAATGTTTTACAATTAATTAATCTGTCTTCTCCAATAAGTAATTCGAATATGAACTCTATTTTCAAATTGAATATTTTTATTTTCAGTTGTTCCTATTTTGCACCTCGAGCTAGGATCAAATTTAAATCCAGACGATATCGAAGAAGGTGACGATGTCTACTTTGAATGCAAAGTTCACGCGAATCCCTGGGCTTACAAAGTTGTTTGGAAACACAACGTAAGTATTAATTAATTTTAAAAAATATAATATAAATGGCTATTATTTAATAGAACATTACAGTTTACCAAGTCTGTAGTTTGATCTGAATCTGTCAAAAGAACAAAGACCTTACGTTTCTTATTCTTATCTGCAAAGCTTTTAGTTTTATCCAATATCTCGCATTTCTCGTAGCATATATCCCATTTCATAAGTCCTGTCATGTCTTGTATGCTAATAGAAAATTCGTAACAAACGTTTTCCTTTCTCCATTTCCCGCTTTCCGTGACTCCTTCTTTTACTGACAAACATTCATTTCTGCTTTCCTATAAGAATTCATTCCTTCGACATTCTCAGAAAAAGCCTCTTTGTGCAGTCTACTTTCGACTTCTCGAGCAAACTTCACTTCTACGAGAACATTACCATTCCTTTTGGACTTTCAAACTCTCATTCCACTTTATTTCGTATACCTGTTTACCTTGAGAAACGCAAATACTTTTTGTGAACTTTCTTCTTATCTGCATCAGCCTTCGTTATACAATGCTTTATTTTAAAATATTCTGAATGATGAAGTGAACAATCCAGTACCAAAAATTTCTCTCGAACTATCTTTCATTTGAAGCAAATTTAATTTTTCCTTAAATATTGGTGATTTCTCCAATATTAAGAGAAATAAATTATTATTTTTTTAAATGGTGAGATTCGCCACTAAATGCAGACCTGTGTATTTAACACAGATATTTATTTTTTTTATTTCAGGGAAACGTAATCCAGAACAATGCCAAAAATGGTGTAATAGTGCAACAATACGATTTGGCTTTGAGAAAAGTAAATCGTTCCCAAGCAGGAAATTACACGTGTGTTGCGAGCAATGTTGAAGGCGACGGTTACAGCAACAACGTGGAGCTGAAAATTATGTGTAAGTTATTCATTTTGAAAATCTTTCGTTAAAAAACGTCCAATGAAACACCAAAATCGATTTTTTGTAAAACGAAAACTGTCGATAGTGTGATTACTAACTTTTAATCGTATTTAATACCGAAGCCAACTGGTAGACAAACATTCTCTATCAAACTAATAATTACAACGAGTACACGAACCACATTTCAATCAGTTGGAAGTCGATCTGTTCTGGGTTTGCAATAAAAAATAGGAGAAAAAACTGCAACACAATCGACAAATTATTCCAAACCGACAAACTTTTTCTGTCGAAACTATTCGTGCGAGGAGGAAATAGTGTCCATGGATCTTTTGAGTAAAAGTGACTCACTATCATCCCGGTCATTGCGGTCATCCTTCCATCCATACCAACCTTCGTAGTTTTAATAAATACTCGTAAACTTCCCCTACTTTTCTCTCTATTTACGTTGCTCGCCCATGCAATTGTTTATTTTTCTCTTGATGTTTTTTTTCCCTTTTTTCATCCCTTTTTTTTGTCGGGCACAGTCAAAATTAGCTCTTTGTTGCTCGCTCCGCAATCGCAACGTCTGTTTGCACATGAGGAAAATGAGCAGAGTAAGAAGAACAATGAGGGTACAATTACACTTTCCACGAATCGCACTAGATTTCTTGTGCGTATTGTTACTCCATTTTTCTTTATTTCAGTAGTTTTTATTATTTTTTTTTCTCTATACAGTACATGCGGAGCGGGTCTGATTAGAAAAGCTATTAAAAACTTGATCTTTTTAAATCTAGGTAAGAGATGGAATGAAATGATTTGATTATTCCAGATTTTTAACAATTGGTCTCAGAATTTTGAAAGGGATTTCTCTATTTCAGAAAATAACGAGCTTCGGTATTGAGATGTTTGACAAAGTACATTGCATCTTTTAAATTGATTGAAAACCCTAAATCCTGTATTGAAGTTAAAAGAACCACATCTTTTACAGAAAAGTACGGATTTTTCTTGCGCATTCAATGGACAGTTTAGTAAAAAGTCTCGTATCTTTTCAGATAAGCCGATTTGCGTGCCGGACCAGAAGCGGATCTACGGTGTAGCCAGACACGAAGATGCCAAGGTCGTTTGTAAAGTAGAGGCATACCCACCACCCGACAGCTTCCGGTGGGCTTTCAACAACACCGAGGAGATGGTGGACGTGCCTCAAGCTCGATACAAAGACTCAACTCGTCCAACCCAGAGCATACTCACCTACAGACCTGTCAACGAAATGGACTATGGTACCGTTTTTTGCTGGGCCAGCAATACCGCAGGACAACAAAAGAACGCCTGCATATTTCACATAATTCCTGTCGGTATGTAGCTTCTCTCTACATATTCATATTTACCATACCAACTTTCTACTTGTTATCAACTCAATATCAATACAAAATATTGCACAAGCAATTTGTCTGTTGCTATAAATTCGCACAAATGAACATTCCACTCTGTTAGGATTTGAATAAGCTTTCAGTTTTTATTTTTTATGCAGGCTTTATCTTTCATGCGAATAATGAAGTGGATTTATAACAACTGATTCTCGAACGAGATATACAAATATTGGGAGACATAAGCAGAACATTAGTAGAATTTCGTAAAATTACTTGAAATTCCTTATAATCTTGGAAATCACACGAAAATCGATTAAATTAAGTCTCTTGAATTAGATTCTTTAAATTTTTCAAGAAAAGGATCAGTTTGAAGCACCAGAATATTCCTTTCCAAAATATTAGAAAATGAGAAAAGTATCTTAAAAAATATATAAATGATTTTACCAGCTAATTCATCATTTATAAGTTGGTTAACTATTGTGCGGTTTTCTGCATGGGAATTATAATTTTTCGAATCCAAAAATGTTTAATACTTACAGGAATTTGAAAATAATTCAAAATATTTCAAGGGATTTCCTAGAATTTTACAGTTTTTAAAGGACTTAAAAAATATTTAAAGATTTCAAAAGATTAAAAAAGAATTCAAAAGATGTGAAGGAGTTTCAAAGGATTTCAGAGATTTCAAAGGGTTTAATGTGACTTTTAATAATTTAAAGGTATTGAATCTCATAGCAAATATTTAAAGAAACTAATTGAGTTTATTTTACTGAATGATTTACAGGAAAGCCCGATTCTCCGCATAACTGTACACTGACGAATCAAACAACTGTTTCGCTCTCAGTCGAGTGTATCGCTGGCTTTGATGGTGGTCAAGTGCAAAGCTTCATTTTGGAAGTGTACGACCAACACACTGGGGTTCTCCAAGCAAATGTAACTTCGAAAGAGAATGCAGCATTCACGGTCAAAGGCTTGGAACCCGGAAAAGTTTTGAACATGATTCTCTATGCGGTAAATGGCAAAGGCAGAAGTGATCCCACCCTCCTTGAAGGATTTACTCTTAAAGTTGCTGAGAAGCAGACTGGTAAGTGATGTCTCTTGATAAAATGTGATACAGGACCGATTTTCTTATGTCTCACTACAAACAATTTTTCCCATGTATTTGAATAATTCGACCAGTTTCAAATTTTTAAATTAATTAACTCTCTTCTCTTCTCTCAAAAATGTCAGCTTCAAATTTGACCAGAGACTTTAGTTTTTTTGTAGATAGAAATAAATACGGGTATGAAAAATCGTGTGGTGTCATTCAGATATCATCTCACATAGTTCAACATCTATCGGATCAGAAACAAAATAGACTAAACGGACTGGTAGATTTCCAATCCTATTCATGGACACCCATAGCACCCGACGACGCGTATCGCCAAATTTACAAATGAAATTGCTTTTAGTCGTTTCACAAGCGAGAGATGGAGGGTTTCAACCAAAAAACCGATCTTTCCGCTCTGTTCATCCAACGAGGAACTTTAATCAAATTTATTCCTGTTTTCGTTTTCACCTTGTTGTCACCCACATGGCTTCTGGTTCGCTCTTCAACATTTTGAACTTTACAAAATGCCTTCATTGAGTCGGTATCTATTCTGCAATTCAACTCTACACCAAATTTTTAAATCCAGTTTTCATCATTTTTATCCCTAAAATTATTTTTCATACAAAAAAAATTGTAATTCCTATTAATGGAGAGTAGAGGCAATGTGCATTCGTGACACATTTATTTCCAGATTTCCTGTGCATTTAAAAACTTCAGGATTATATTCTGCCTTATAGGAAAAAAAAAAAAAAAACTCGGACCGCACAACTCAATTTATATTTAAAAAAAAACGCTAATTTAACAAAATGAAAAATCTAAAATGGACAAGCAACTTCATTTCGTGTTGCACTATACATTTTCACTTTAATTTCAAATAAAATTGAGAATTTCTTCCTGCTGCATAGATTAAATATTAAATATGTGTTTTAAAATCTCCTTTAACATTGGAAAAATGTGAAATAAACTGTCGGAAAATCTCACAGTTACTGTGTGTCATTTTGTAGTAGATAATCATTAAAATTTGAGTAAATTAATATGAAGAGAATATGCATATTTCCAACTGCTTTCGAATTTTCTTTGGTTGATTTAAACTGCGCTACGCTCTGATTTTTGTGGGAGAAATTATAAATCTCGTCGTCGTCCTCAGCACGATAGTTAGTGATTCATAAAGAGAATTGGATGTGCAGTCGGGGAGTGGATTCACTAATAGGATGGCACTTTTATAAATAAGAGCGTCGCTAGCATTTAATGAATATCGGATTTCAAAAGGATCCAGAATCCATCCCAGCCTTTACCGGGTATATTCGTATCGTTAATATGCAAGTGAAAATCTCCTCTCGAAGTTGCGGTCTAAAAAAAGAAGCTCATCCTCCCATCGGGTGCGAGAAACGATTTCCCATTACCAAAGTATCGAATACTTGCGACAGTTTAAAGTGGAATATGTAGTAAGACACTAAAGTGTCGATATCCGGGTCGAAACTTGGAAAAAGAAGTTTGTGTTATTTTTAAAGTGAATTTTTATTTTAATTCTTTTATTGTTTTTTAGTTCGATTGATATTTGCTTTTTATTATTAAAGTGCAAAGCTCGGTTAGAATTTATTTATTCTCGAGAATACAGTAACTGGAAATTTTTATTATACATAAATTATTCATGTGAAAATAACTTCCTAAAACACGCACACGCACAGAATGAAATACCTGAAATATTATAGATTTAAAATTTCAAGAGTATACGCCATTTAATTAAAAATTATTAGCAAAACCTACTGTTTGGATTCTCCATTAGTTTGAGATTTTTCTATAATAATTTAGTTGAAACCTTTGAAAGAAAAATTCCTTGAAATCTTTCGAATAACCAAAGAACGATATAATGTTTTAAAAAAACCACCGCATGGTGATTAAAATATTATTTCAATCACAAATGCAGGGAAAGGAGAAAGAAATTAGAGAAAAGAGAAGAGAGAAACGTGAAAAGTGAAGAGAGAAAAATGGTATATAATATATTATAGAAGGGAGGAAATTTCGGTCCTGTTAGAAATAATAGAGTCCTCGGGTAAAGAAGTTCTTGCACGAGAGCAGTGCGCGTTTTGTTCACAGGCACTCCTGTGCCCTTTGAGATAACGCCGTTACTTGGGGTCCTCATCGGGGTCGTAACCGCGCTCCTGTTGGTCACCGTCACGATCCTGGCTGCCCTCAAAGTCAGAAGCGAGAGACGAGCTCAAAGACCTGGTGACTTGCCTCTTAAAAAAGCCACGGTTCCTAGCTCTGAGGACCTCTATGATGCTGACGACAGAAATCCAGACGTGGTTCCTACTAACAAAGGTGAGCATTGAGCAATCGCTTCTCAAAAAGAAAAAAATTATATTCTATTACCTACAAAGGAAATTTTCTCCAATAATTATTATAAATAAGAGATATTTTATGAAAAAATTTAAAAAATCCTGTGAATTATTTTAATTCTATTGAATTCTATTACATTTTTTTAAACTACATTGAACTTTAGAGTGCAGGTTACATCAAAATGTCTACTAATTAACTTCTTATTTCTAAATTAATTATTGAATAGTTTTAATTCTTTAATTTTTCTCTTTAAACAGATGTATTTGCTATTTTTGTTACTAGATTCGGATTATCAACTGACTGGATCGACAACGGGAACTCCATTAGCTACTCAGAATACTCCAGATGGGCTTCCAGCGACTTCACTTCCAGTTCAGCAGTCTAATCACCTGCAGAGCTTACCTACTTATACACACAATGAATACAATAATTATCCAACGTTACCGGTAAGTTGTATAAGCTTATTAAATATTTGTAAAAATTTCTTCGTTTTAAAAAATAATAATAATAGAGATTAATTTACTTTTAATTTCGTCCAAAGTTAAAATTGTAGAATCCTTTTTTTATATCTAGATATTTTTCAACAAAGTATTAATAAATATGCATATAAAAATATCCATCCATTACTATTTCCAGATTATTACACATTTTTGTGTGTAGATAGCCTGAAGAAACATACGAAAATTTGAACAGTCTCAGTTTGAAGCTTTTACAAAATAAATTTAATAATGATAAAACTTTCAAACTAAAATATAACTTCAAAAGTTTTGTTGAAATAAATATCGCTCTGCTTGTTCTTTAATGCAAAATATTACTATCAAAAGCAATATATGATAAAAAAATGCATACTGTAAAAGTTGCTTCATAAATTCCGATTAAATAACTTGTAATATATTTGAGCTGGAAATTATTTTTAATCTAAATGCACTCGAGTAAAATGTGTATAAAATAAATATAAAATATGAATTAGGCTGAAGTTTCATAGACGTCTACTCAGACGCATGTTTTTTTTCTTTGCAAGATTCTCTCTAGAAAAATTGTTTTATGTAAATTTTTTTGTTGCAACAAAAATCATGGTAAATGTTTTTACAAACATATTTAGTATAACAATATTTTTAATTTTTTATGAAAAAGAAAAATTTTAGTGATCGTCTGAAACCTTAGCCCAATAAAATATGAATGTTGTAGTATATTTAAATTGGGCCCTTTTTCAATCCAGACGTGCTTAGAGTTTAAAGGAATTCAAATTTATTAGTGTCTGAATGCAGAATAATTCTTTATTAAACCCTTATTCCGAAAACCTATCAACTTACTAATATCCAATTTACCCTGCAAAAGTTTCTCTGTTTAGAATTTAAATTTGCCCAAGTTTAGCAAACAGAAGAGAATTTAATATCGATATTGATCTGAGAACATATTAAGAGGAATTTCGTGAAAATCCGACAGTTTCCATTTCCGATTCTTCGCTTGAACTTCAAACTCCATTCTCAATGCCACTTATCCATTTTTACTCAATGACCCGTATGAAGTGTAATATCACCAGGCGACGAAAGTGCAAGTGTAGATTTTCCGCTCTTCTCTCAGTGAAGTTTGTAGAATAATATGGTGTGGGAAAATCGAATATGAAGAATTCAGGAAAAAAGAGAGAGCTCGAAATAACAGTAACCACTAGAAATAGAATATTGCAAATCATCTCTGCAAAAATTCCTTCTCAATCAATCCAAGTTCTACCTTCGTTTGTGTCACGATGTGAGATTCTTGTCTCATTCATTCTGCCTCTTATCTGTTTTCTGTTTTTGATTTCCCTTCCTTGCAGCTTCGTTATCCATCCCAACGTCGCTGAAACTTTGCTTACCATTTCGTTGGGTTCAATTTATCGCCGGGGGCAATAGCCTTCCAGGATTCTGTGGTTAAGTACTATTCGTGAAGATAGAAAAGTTTCACCAAATCGAATGCGATTCTCATCTGCTTCATTATGATGATTACCGAGGTTATAACTCGGCTTTACAACTCAGATTTTCAAACGGAGAAGCTTCGCGGATTGTGTGATTCAATTATGAAAAGGAATATGAAAAGCAAGTGTAATTACGAATCAAAAAAAGTCGTTTAAGAGCTCTCCTTCTCTCATACATTTTTATTAGATTTGTTCCTGTATTTTCTGAAGAGGAATTTCCTTTCTTAGACGTGATTTATTTGAAGGGGATTTAGGTTTATTCTTGATTAAATTTACGGTAGTTCGAGAAGAAAAAGGTTGTAAATGTTTGATTAATTTGAAAATAATTTGGGTTTGTTATTAGAAAACATTTTACAGAATTAAATCAATTTTCTCTAAAATTAAACCCGAATAAAATTATAGACTTGTTGAAAGTTAAATTTATCTAGATATTTTAAGTCACAAGAAAATTGAAATTTCACGGTGGCAGTTCCCAATTATCGGGAAAAATATAAAAGGTTTGGTGCATTCTGAATGAAATTTCACTTCTCATGTAAAATTCCAAATTCACCAAAGTTAAATGATGGAGAAAATTCTTTGGTTTGAACTAATTTTGAAATTGTGAAAAGCGGTAAAAATTTCTCAGGAGAATTCGATCATTTAGAGAGCAATATTTTATAAGCTAACTAGAAAAATTCTCCCGACGTTGCCCAGGATTTTAAGAGATGTCAAGTAACATTAAGCTGTTTCAAGGGATTTTAAAGAGCTAAAAATAGTTATAAAAGCAATTTTTCAGATATCCACAGATTTAAAGGATTTTAAAGAGATTTTAAAAAAATTCCAAGAAATTTGAAGAGATATCAATATATTTTATATTATCTGAAGAAATTTAAAGAGCGATTTGAAGGATCACTTAAAATATATTGAGAAATTCCTTTAACTCTTTAAGCTATTTGAGTCCTGAAATTTTAAAAATTTCTTTAATATTTTTAATTCTTCAAAAATAATTGTTAAAAAATCGTTGTTTTTTTGATTCAGTTGTCGGGCGAGGTGACGTATGCAGAGCTCTGCCTGACGCGACCTACGACGCTCTCCACGGCACCAGAGTCAAAACTATCAAGTATCAATAGTATGGGTGCTCTTGGGAACCTTTCGGGTTACGGAAGTGGCCTCGGAGTTATAGTAGGTGGTAAGCCTTACACTAAAGAAGCGACGGTCTATGCCTGTATAGATCACACTGCACGGCCGCCCAAGATTGACTTGGCTGGAGCACCTTTACCTGGTGGTACTCCAGTCAGGTCGAATGTCCTCCAAGAATCGATCATCTCCGGGAAACATCATCCTCGAGAAGTGGTGACGGTTCGCACGCCCTTGATTTCTACTCAGGAAAGTTGCGTATAGGGTAGGGATTCCGACGCGCTCAACGTCAATGAGTATTACGTCTGATAGCTGCGTCGCTTCGAATCGATTACGCATTTTACAAAAAGAGGCCTAAGTTCAAAGGCCTCGAGTATAGTGTTTCTCATAAGTGAGACAAAGAAAGGGTTTCTTACTGTTATAGATATTCTACGTGTCGTCGAGACGCTGGAACGTCCTCGAGATCACTGACGGAGCTGATTTTTGAAAGCTGAGCAAACGTATATTCAAATAAACCGGAATGTGTTTACATACGAAACTTGAAACAGGAAACTTTTATTTCTAGAATGAAGATCCACACTGTTTTGGTAAGATTGACAAATAATAAGGAATCTTCTTGTCTTCGAGAAGCTTCTTTTAACTGTATTTCCCAACTTAATTTCTTGCAAAATTCAAGAAATTTGCAGCTGAAGTTGGAGTAAGAAAAGCTCGAAGGTCCGTCATAGAAATCAGCTGGAAAGTCATGATGTTTGTTCACGAAAGGTCTTATAGTGTAAATAAAAAAACTGTTTGCACGGAAGTCAAATAAGTTTTAGGATAAATTGACGTGTACGTATACTAAAGATACGTTTCATTTGTGAAGTGTGCGAACTCTGTGTGTATTATACCCGATACGTATCGCGGAACTCGAATCTGATGCCTTCGGTACGAAAATGTATATAATGTAAATACAATCAACGAGATTACATATATTCTATTGTGAGAGATCAAATGACTACCCTCTGCACCAGCTACGCATGCTAAGAGGGTAACAGATGATAAAATAGATTCTCCCCTCGGGTCGAATTCACGCCTGACATTTTATACTTTTCTCCACTTTTAAAATTCATTTCAAATATGCTAAATATCTATCTTCCCATTACGATAACTGTTAAAGTTTTTTTTAACGATTTCTCTCCATCAAAAATGTGCCAATATTTATTTACATAATATTTTATCAGTTTTTTATTAATTTTATAATAAAATTCAGTCTCCGGAAGTGATGTTAATCGAACGCACAGTGTTCAATTTAAACCATTCAATATTGAACAATTAATCTCGGGATGAATTCGACCCTCTTCAATTTCAAATCCTGCATTTCAGTGGGGAGAATATCTAATGGAATTAATTGATAGGAAGAAAATAAGATTACTTGAACCCTGTAAGATATATTCCGTTGTACAGCGATATTTTTTCAAAGTGCGTACTTGCGTAAGAATTGAGAATTTGTGAACGCAGAAAAACGAGTGAATAAGAGTATATATATAAATATATATATCTATACGCGGAAGAGGAGTTAAAAATGCAGATACGATTATAAAATATATGAATACAATTTTTCCTTCTGTATGTGTATGTGTGTGTATGTATTTATCTATTAGAACGGCGCAGTGAAATTAATGAAAAAGTGAATCGCGAGGAGTGGAAAAGCATGCGCGTTATCGCCGTAAGAGCGTTTTCATTTTCATTTCCGGTGCAGGAATCACGCGTCTGAAAACTTTGTGCGCGGTCGTGCATATCCAGAAGTTTTTTTCGTTTCATTCAAGTCCATGAAATTTTAGGCACGCTCCTCCTCGCTGACGATTGCGAATTTCATTCTCGACTTTCGGGTCCACGTTCGTCAAATATTTCCAGTGCGTACGAACCAATCGCGTCATTTTTTTTTGCCATCGCTCGTTACTCACAATGAAAATGAGCCTAGGAAAATGCTTTTTTTTTCTTTTTCTACTTTAGGTCACGTCGCTAATTTTTTGGCAAATGAAAATGATTCTGTGATATTAGAAATTTTACATTTTAATTTATGGAGTATGTATTTAATTTTAAAGAGACTTTAATACTAATATATATTGAAATTTCTATCTGGACTTTTAAAAGTAATTTCTCTTTACAATCTTGTTGGAAGAAATCCTTTTCTATTCATCTTTTAGAGTGAATCTTGAATAATATTCAAATGTTAAAAATTAAAAAGTGTTCGGAAACCAAATATTAAAAAGTATAAATTCGTTATAAAATAATCTGTTCTTTTCAGTATTGAAAAGGTCAGTTCCTGAACAGTCTTTTAAACTATCTAAATCTATATTTGACTTACCCCGGTTTGAAAAATTTACAGGATTGAATACAAGAATTTAATAACTGTTTTGAGCGCGCGGTAAGTTGTGAATGATATGTGTCGTTTTCTGACAATCTCGGTATTTATTTCTAAAATGTCGAGTCTTTCGACAAATTGAGACTGTCTAATAATTATTTCCTCGTCTCGTGAAGCGATTTTCATGCGACTCATCGGGACCTAAGTCTCTTAACGAGAAAATAATTTTGTATCAATAAATTTATTATTATTCCAAGACTGCATCGTCCACGAAGACACATACGAGACACGAGAAGTTCACTTTTTTTTTTCTTTTAAAGCCAAAATTGGAATTGGAACTTATGCATTTGGAATTAAATAATTAGGCCAAATTTAATGTAACAAATTTTATTTTTGCACTCACAATTTATAGAAAAATATTTTTTTCTATTTTAAAAATAAAAATAATTTCAGTGAGAATATAATTAAAAACTAAGGCTCTTGTTTCGTGTGTGACGTTGTACGAAAGATTGTGTGCTTCGATAAAACTGTTATTGCTCTTGAGTGCAAAGTGTGATTTTGTTAAAGTGCGAATCTAAAAACTTGTGAAAATTTAATGGGAGGATGAATAAAAGGAAAAGGCAAACGAAGACCATATATGTGTATTTACAATAATTACAAAGTCAAATAAAAAAATATATATATATCTATATATAAATGAAAAATAAATATGTATATATACACACACATACACGAAGAAACACATACGTCATCGTAATGCGAAATAAAGGTGTTGATATGAAAAGTGATGAGAAGTCTTTTAGTTTCTGTTTTCCATACTAATCTGTTTTATTTATTTTTTATTCTAGATTGGTTTCCCTCCACTTTAATGACCTGGATATCCACAGAACGAGTCTAAGTGCCCAAAGCGAGTCCAATTTGCTAGTCGGAAAAATTCTCGCTGTTAAAATACAAAGAATAGAGTGTATGGACAATTTTATCGCGCTCTCCTTTTTCTGCTCACAATGAGTGCTGCTGAAAAATTTTAGTGGTTGGTTTAAGGGTAGTGAAAGGGGTTATGTGCCCTTTGCTGCAAAACCAGGCTATTCAGGATACGTTAAGACCATTCTGGAGCGATTTTCGCCAACACAAAGTCACGTCTACACCGCAAAAGTGCACACGATGAAACAAATTCAGCTTACAATCGATCGCAGAACTTGAGTCATATATATGTACAGAGAGGCCTTATTATTCAATACGTTTAAAGGAAAAAAGACAAAGGTTTTATATTATTACAAAATTTTCATACAACTTCAAAATCTATTCCAAACTAAAAGTATTTTAAAAGAATTTCTCAAATATATACGAAATCTTTTATATATCTTTTTAGTCTGATTCTAATGATAATCTGAGGATTTAACCAGAATTTTCAATTTTTCAGGGCATCGGTAAGTAGTCTACAAATATGGCTGGGAAATTTATTTCTCTAAACAGTTTATTGTTTTCAGAATTAAAATTTCATAGAGAGGTTTTTCAAACAATCCTCATTCAGAAGACACACTGCGGTTGACTTTTTCAAGCAATACTGGAAGAATAGAGCTGGGAATACCGAATAAAAAATTTGCCGATCCTATACTCAACAGCAGAAAATTGAAAAAAAAAATGGAAAAGCGTTTTTGTACACTCGAAGTGATTCTAGCCTACGATTCTAACGCGGTCGTCTCCTACTCTTTTAGCCTTTTGTTCAAGCGTTTTGTTTCTGGTACGCAACGCTCAACCGCGCGGGACACCCCAGAAAATGTGGATTACTATCCTAGAGAGGATCAAGCGGTTGCGAAAACGGCCCTTTCTCTCGTTTCCCTTCACCCACTCTCCCTCCTTAAATTTTTCCTCTTTTCGGCTCTTACTCCACTTTTTCTGTGCGACTACCTTTTTTCACATTCTAGCAGAAGGAGCACGTCCTTCTGTCTTCCACTCTGGAGACAACGTAAATCCCACGAATTCTCCGTCAAGATCGTTTGGTAAAATAAATGGAGTTCTAGCTAGAGATCCTTTCTTTCTCACTCTTATTTATCTCGCTAAAAACCTTCCACCAACTGTAATTAAGTGTAATTAAAAGCGTCGTCCTGTCTCGGGAAATGCTTTAAAATCTACGAAAATTCATTGAGAGTTATAATTTATCAGAAAATTATTGGACTGAAGAATGTGTCCTGCAAGAACAATTTTCTCGCATTGAAAAAGAAGAGATTTCACTTTAGAACTTTGTTTATTTTTCTGAATTTTTTTTCCGCAGTCATTTTTAGATCGGAAAAATATAATGTTTTACTCTTTTTGGCGATTCAGTATACGATTTCTTATAGTGCACTGTCATTTTCGTTAACTGTAACAGAATAACATCCATAAAGGACTATTCTGTCAATGACGCTTAGAAAGAGTTCCTTTCAAGGAAAACCTTTTTCCTCTTTCAAGAAATATGACACGAACCGCGATAAGAAGGCAATCGAATACGGAAACCACTCCCTTACTACTAATAAGATTCTTTTTATCGACGTCATCGATAAACGCCTTATTATTATATAATAAAGTTATCCAACATTTTTACAAATCTTGCACCTTTCTTATATTATAGAATTGTCAATTATAGTATCAAAATATAGAAAAAATATTATTTTACATTATTTAAACATTTTTTTTGTTGGGATATTTAGGATTAGATTAAATGCAACAAATTGTAACTTCCGAGAACTGAAATCTGAAATTATGTGAAATCTTTCTGCCAAAATTAAAAAGTAAGGAATATTGTAAATTTAATTTCCTATAGAGAAGCTCTTAGTTATGAGAGAAAAATGTCAATATTTTTTTTTATAATTATAGTTTGCACGTCGTACTTTCAAGGAAGACTGTTAAGGTATTATATTCAGATGAGATTTACGCGGAGAGTAATTAACGAGAACGTTGACGGATAAAGCTACACTGTTCTCGGATGTCCTGGAATAATATTAGCTGACTCGGTAAGCTGAAAACTTATACATACAGAATCATGGACTTAATCATCTTTAAAAGTGATGAACACATTCAAGGCATATTTAGGACATTTTATCTTATCAGAATTGAAATTTATTTATATTCCTTTTTAGCATTTGTCCACCCCATTTCCCAACTTGGGTTTTCAAAACCCTTTTCAAGTGATTTCAAAAGATTAACAAAATTTTTAAGTTATTTCTAAAGTCTTGAAAGAATTTCAATTGAAGAATTAGCAAAAAATGTTTATGTTTTGAAATTGCTTATAGTCAATTGATATCTTTAAGATCTTGTGAAATATCTTGAAAATCCTTGAATTTTTTCATATTTTTTTTAAATCCTTTAAAATTTTTAAATATAATTTAAAATCTTGAAAATTTTTTATTTTAATTTTTTTTTAAATCTTGAAAATCACTTAAGATGTCTTCATATTTTTTAAATCTTGTGAATTTCTAAAGTATAGGCGGTGAATCCAAAACCAACCAAAAAAAATATAAATTTTAAGGGTTTTCAAAATGATTTCAAAAGATTTCTAAACATTTTAAGTGATTTCACTAATTTTCGATTCGGTTCCTACCCTCCCGGCTTTCATTTTTTCAGACACCTCACTAGAAAAAAAGATAGAGAAAATACATTTTAGCTAGTAGATAAACTGTCCTTATTATTTTCTGTACGTTTATCTGCTGAGAGCAATCAACTTTGATTATTATTTTTTTAATGTGATGCCTGAAAACCTGAAATGTGGTTACAAGCGCCATGTCACGTGAGTTATATACATGGCCTTAAGGGATTTCGAAAGATTTTATGAAAAAATGTATACCAGCATACAGAAATGATCAACCGCCGTGAAATTCTGAGCGAACAATAGGAAATCTTTTCTCTAAAAGCATTTTATAGTCCGTACTGCTTTTAGTGGATAAGTTTCCCTGGTTAATCGAAATTGCGATGTCGATTAAAGAGTAGTGTAGTTGATAAGAGGTGTAAAGTGGAAAGAAATTCGCAGACCTGCAGGTATTAGTATAATGACAGGCTAGAACATGAGGTCGGTTAGAATGAAGATTAAAGCTGATGGTAAGGGGTAAGGGGTAAGTGGGCTGGGTATCGAGAGCAGTTAATCCGTGACGTGTTGCAATCAAGGGAGTCCCAGAGGGAGAGCTCGTAAATAATCGATCCTCGTGTTCCACGGCTATCGTTACCCAGACCTGAACGTAAGTCCTGGACGAGTAGAGTGGCTTTCCGCAGTGTAGCGATCTCACCCTTGCTACCTTTTTCTCTCTCGCTCTCACTCTCTCTCTCTCTGCTTTTTCTCACGGTTCTCTCACTTCATATACTCTCTCTGTCTTCGTTTCCCCTCTCTTTCTCTCTCCCTTTCAGACGCTTTCCAACCCCCTTCATCCACGGTGCCACTGCCAAGTACAGGTAATAGTCTCTACTGCCTTATTCTAGCCGATAATTCGTGACTAGAGAGCTCTCTCATTACGCTACTGCCTGTAGAAGTGGCCCACTTCAGGAATGAAATATCGAACTCGTTTAGAAAGCTCGCCGGATTATGCAAGTGTCGTTTAAACGAGCCGACAGAGATACGTTTAAGTGCAGAAAAGTAGCTAGAAACAAGAGACAGACGAACAAAGAAAAATATGAAGCAATGGATGACCATTATAAATTGAAAGCTTTCAATTCAAAAGTAATGAAAACATCACGCAAAAATCATTTTTTGGTCAGACATGATATATATTAAAAAATATTTCTTATTTAGAAATATCCCGATATATAAGATACGATATATATATATATATAATATGCTACTAATTCTTTTATAAAATGCGTAGTATATTTATTCGTTAATCAAAAAGAATATTTTTCCTGGTTATCATTTAAAGAGAAATATCAGCGGATAACAAGAATCTTTCTTAATCTAATACGCTTCTTTTTTCAAATTGCACCTTCCACTTGAATGCGGAGAATAAAATTCCACGAAGCTGCTGATAAAATAATGTGAGGGAACAAAGAGGATAAAGGGATGCGAACTAATACCGAGCAGAGCTTTATGAAGAAGATTAAAAAGAGATACAAAGGATAAAGAGGTGTACTGACGCTAAACGTGAATTTATGTTCACGAAACCGTTAAATTCAATCAACTTACTTTTTAATACACAAGAAAGATGGACAGATGGTTTCAAGATTTAAAATAAATCATCTGTTAACCTCTCTATTTCCAATTCACTTTTATATCAAAGATAAAATAGGAATTATATGCACATGTTTATAAGTAGAAAATACGCGAAATAGTCAGCCGTAGGATACACTGCAATGGTAAAGTGATCAAAAAGTTTTACAGTCAGACAATTATTAGTTTTAAGTAGAATGAATGCGCTGCAGTCAGTCATTGGAGTTCGCCTTAGTAGGAAGGTAGATTTTGGTTATACTGAGAATATTCTTATAATTATCGCATATGAAATATCTTTTTATCTAATAATTTCAGGAAAATTTCACGTCGATTTTAGTACAAAGCATTTACCGTGGGTTCATACTATTATTATAGGTGCGGAAAAGCCATCAAGAGCACGTATAAAAATCTAAATTTTCTCGCGCGAATACGCGTGCGAGATCGATAACGATGAAAAGATGATGCTCTGGTGCAAGTATTTTCAGCGGTTCTGAATTTTATATAAAGATAAAACATCATGCCAGAACGGTAAAACGATTAGATGTATGAATGAGGAAGTAGGAATAAAATTGTTTCTCACACGTGTCTGAGAAACTTAAATTTCATCGATATTTCTTTTTTCGGTGATTTAATGTTTATTAAATTTATGTATTGTATAGGCGATAGTTAAATTTCAATTAGATAAAATTTCATAGACATTTTTAATGGTTTAGACTGGTCTTCCTTTGACCTTTTTTTT
Organism: Synergus laeviventris; assembly: GCA_032275145.1. Lineage (NCBI taxonomy): Eukaryota > Metazoa > Arthropoda > Insecta > Hymenoptera > Cynipidae > Synergus > Synergus laeviventris. The sequence goes on along the minus strand of JAUESI010000038.1, from coordinate 2,875,281 downwards.
TAAATAGGATGTTTTTAGAGTTTGATGCTAGCATCTCGGTTAAAAGACTTTGGCTCTGGCTCCTTTTTCCTGGCTGCAGTCCAACGCTCCTCAATTTCACGTAAAATCGATTTCAAAACCACTTCAACCCACGTGCTTCGTCTCGAATTTCTTATTACATTGAGCCGCGCACGGCCACTATTTTCTGACCTCCATGATTTCAAGTGACGGAAGACTTGATGCCAATGAAAAGAAAAAGCGATTGCAACCAGTGGAACATACCCATCCATCTTACCCGGCGTATTTTCTCTTAGTCTTTCACAAATTTTTACCTATGTTGCAACTATTTTTACTTCTAGTAAGCGAAACTGATAGTTATCGTCAGCTTTTCGAAAATATAATAATTTTAGTAGAAAAAACCAAATCTGTGAGATGTGTTTGATCCTTACTTCCCGAAGTAGAAACACGACGTAATAGTCAGACAGATTCGTTTATAGCAGAAACAAATATATTTATACTTAATGCAACATTAATATGCATTTTATAAATTTCACTGAAAATGAAATTTAGTGTAAACTACTATAGTTAGCCAGTCGAAAATTTAATTTCAATAAGACAGATTCTAAAGTAAAGTTCTAATTGGAGATTGAAAAAATATTAGTGACAGGGGCAGTTGTATTTACATCTAAATATATTTTGTCTCAGTAGAAAAGGAACGTATTAGTCAGACTTGGTGTACTCTAAAGAACCAAAACTCAAGTCATGAAGTTGTAAACACAGCAAGTTATGAGAAATTTAGATACAGCTTTCCACACATTCATATTCGAGGTTCTTAATTACAAAATATTTAATTAAAGGTATTTTAATGTTTGTGAGCAAATTATGCAGTTTAAAATTATATTTGAGGGAATGAGTGTTTGAATAATTTCCAGTTGCAGTGTACCTTGTGCGTTATTAATAGTACCAAGGAAATGGAAAAGAGCTCCCGGAAGCTATAGAGGAAAACGTGGAACGCTCTAAAAACTTTCACGGATCGGAATTCTTATTCATAGGCATAAATGTACGAGATAAGCACAATCCTGTTAACCCGAGTAAATATTAAATACAACTTCGAAGTACGTAGAATTGCTTTTAAATTCATCATAGTGAGAGAGAAAGACCCAAGGCTTATTACAAGAATGGTCTCTTGTCGCCGTAGAGAGAATTTTTACGATTAGCTGAAGCTTTAATCGATTAACAAAGGGCCAGGCTGCGATCGGTATCTTCCGCGCTGGGTCTTGTATAATGGACGGAAGCACTTTGAGACATTTGAGAACGGCTCGTTTCCTGCATAAGTTAGATTGGCGAAAGTTAAGAGAGCGATTCTGACGAAGGCGTTTGAAAAAATGTTCCTCAAAGGTAAGGGCAAGGAAGGCACGAAGGGGGGCGAAGGATGGCTCTTTTCGTACGTGACCGGTGATTTCTGTGAATTATGCCCCGTTCGTTTTCTCGTTTCCATTCGCTGTAATCGGTACTGAGGCGGCACGCCAGCTCGCGTTTCTAAAATCGCTCTCAGACCCGCACACTATCACATCGCCACATTCTCAAGTCAACTCCATACCTTGCCTCGCTCTCCGAGCCTTCTTCTACTTAATATCGCGTCGAAGGAAGAGCTTTACTTTGATTAATGCAGCGCCGATCGAGTTATCGTAGCTCGCTTTATCCCTAACGACTATCGATATCGAAAGGTCAGTTGCTCTACTTATTACTAACTGCCTCATTATTAAAGAGACTTTTCAACTTCCAGTTGCCATCAACATGGAATCTGTTTATTTTAGGGGGTATTCAGAGTTTTAAAAATCAATAACTAATTACTCATGCTTTTAAAAGGATTCAGTATTTCAAAGCATTTTATTTTAAAGCATTTTATTTTGAATCCTGGGAATGTAAATACTATGGTTTCGGATTCAACCTTATACAAATGGTTATATAGTATATAATCCCGTTTGATTCAATAATACACTAGAACTAATCAATATTTCATTTTGCATTAAAACTGAATATCCAGTGTATAAAGGCCAGCATATGCCAGATAAATCAGGATAAAGATTGTCAGGAAGTCAGGAAAACGTTAGGGAAATTCGAGTAACTCTTAGGGAAAATAGAAATTGACATTTATGTTAATACGTTATTTTTGTGGTAATTAATAGATAATTTTTATAGTTTATTTAAACTGATTTTAGAAGTTTTCCAAAGAATCTCCAGGCAGTTTTTGAGATTCTCTAGGTTTCTAATAATTTCTAAAATGTTAACAGGATTATAAGAGATTTTTATGATGTTTATAAAATTTTGTGAAATTTCACAAGATTTCGTGAAATTTTAAGAGATTTTAAAGAAATTTTAGGGAATCTAAAGTAGGATGTTAAGGTATTTGAAAGTTCCTTATAGAATTTTAAGGGTAATTATCATTGGTTTGAAAGGATTTCACGTTATTTTTATGATTTGAAAAAGGTTTTCTTAAATGTCAACAGATTTCATGGAATTTTAATAGATATGGGATTTTAAATATTATTAGAGATTTTGTGGAATTTAAAAATATTTCACTAGGTTTTTAAAAGCTTTTGAGGAATTTAAATAGAATTATAGTGAAACTGTAAGGGATTTCATGGACTAATTTGAAGGGATTTCGGGACTAAAAACTAAACTAAAAAATGTGTGCAAAGCCTTTTAAGAGACTTTAAAATTTTTTTTAAATTCTGCAGAATTTTAAAAGATTTAAATATTTCTTAAAAATTGCTGTAGCATTATTATTGAAAATGATTTGCATCTTTAGAATATGTCACACAGAATTCTCAATGTTTGGGAAAGTTTTGGTCGGCAATGCGCAAATACATTCGAAAGTTTTTGATGATGAAAAAATTCTGAAAATATGTTAACGACGAAATGTGCAACGAGAGAGGATATCGCTGAATTCTTTCCTAACCGTGTCTACTGGTCGAAACGCGTTCACGGTAGATACGCATGTGAAGCGATGATGCCTAATTGCATAAATAATTCAACGGCACGGCCACCATAGGTATAGTTATTCCCCGCGCATAACGAAGCGTCAATCTGTTATCCGTCGGTTATAACGTTAGCCGACCACCTCTGATCCTCTGAATTTCGAAAATTCAGTAACGCCGCCAATTCACCTCGTACAACGTGCAGCGTAGGTTGAGAAAATCGAAATTTATCGTTCCCGCGTGGTACGCTTCCTTTTCTTCTTTTTAACTTCCTGGTCGCTACGCTTGCATCGTGCAAATTTCAGATACTTAGGATAAACTGAATTCGCAATTGAGCGCTTATAATGTATATCAGAGGATAATCTAGAGAACATACACAATTATTTACATACATTACATAGGCAAAATCACTTACTCGAAATGTAAAAAAATACTAAAGCACAGCAAGCTGCAGCGATAAAAATATGATTAAACTTACTGAAACAGAGTTTTCTGCCTTGTCTGTCTGGGACACTCATACAGATAGTATTTCTTCTTGGCTCTTTTTACGGACGACCTAGACTCTCTTGTGAAGAAAAATAAACGCTCACGGTTATTCTATATACTCTCACAAAAGAGGAGAGCATTGTACACCTCCAACATACGAACAACGTTCCACATACTTCCACAGAGGAAAAATGCTCAAGTGAAGATTTGCCGTGCACTTGAAACATCCTGTACAGACCCAGTCGACAATTCAAAGACCGACGCGTTCGCAATATTTTCGAATATGAACCAGCTGAAATTTGCGTTTGTCCATATGGAAATACATGCAAATGCAAAATGTCGATTTTACTCGAGTGCCATCAAGAGGCACTTGCAGCTTTATAGCGTCAATTTTTAAAAAGGATATACAAACTTAATATTTCAATGAAAATCAGCCCTCGCTTCAATCTGTGGCTATGGGAATACTATATTTACAATTTTCTATGATTTTTGAAACAAGGATGAAATTTAAAATCAAAGTAATTATATGATAGAGGATTTGAATGTTTTAATAATTTGTAATCCTCTCAAAATTGTTGCAAATCTTTTTGTAAGTAGTGTAAACCAGTATTGGTCAGACTGGTTGACTCATTTCTGAATTTTTAAGACGTTTACAAGAGGATAGAATTGTTGAAAAGACATAGATGAAAGCGAGGTTCAGATAAATCATCCAAACGGGATATTCGCAAAGTTTTGAAGATATCGTGAAACTTAGGGCCCATTTAGGGTAAAGAATTGATAGGCCCCCCCGTGACTTTGCCGCGACTTTGAACGCCCCAGAGGAGATGCCACTCGGCGATTCCATCAACGACGTTTAACGAGCGTCACGAACAGCAATGGCGACGACAGCGTCTTCACGAACAAGAAGAGGCTCGAGTACCCTCGAAACTACCCTTCCAAACTCAACGATACCTCTCGCTGAGGCGAAACTACATTTTCTCCCCTAATTGAAATCGAACCTGACGAATCGTCGTATTCGTCGCTGACGGAGACGAGAGCGGCTGATTTCAGGAGGGTGAGAAAAATTATGACTCACTCCAACTTCCATTCAGAAACTTAAACGACCCTGAGATCATCCCTTGGTAAAGAAGCAGTTAATTGGGAAATGATTCTGATATTGAATATCGGTCGTAGGAACTTGAAAGAAAAAGGAATTAAAATTCTCACGTATTCTATATTTAAAACGTTCAAATATTCTGAAGTATTACGAAATTTATATGAAATGGAATGATGAAAACACTTAGTAGTTTCGTGAACTTTTTTAAATTATATTTTTCATTATACGAACGCGACAAAATTTTAATTTTCATAATTGATTTGCAATTTTACAAAATAAGTAATCTACACGTCATTTTACAGTGGATAACATATTACAGAAGCAGTTTAAATGCAAATTTCACATTGTTTACTTTTAAAGCATGCAAACTCGAGTATATATACGAGGAAAGTTACGCAACTATTATAAGCCGGGTTTCCTTCTCCTTATAACACAAGGGACGACGGAGTCACTCCTGTTAAATCGTGTGGGCAATTAAACTTACAATTTCATAACTTTTCCTACCATTTTATATTGTATTAATTAGTTCTTCCCACGTGTTAAAAAAGAATTGTATTTAGTTCATACAATTTAAAAATTTATATAATTTATAATAAGACAATAATATATATATATATACCATGGTATATATATATATATATTATTTAATTATACTGTAATTAACTTGCTTATTCGAAGACCAAGATTCCTTCTATGTCTCGCTAATTAGAGAAAAAAGCACCTTCAGCATATTTCCATTTTTTAAATTGCCAGTTGAAATGAGACCCGATTTTTTTCATATTTAACTGTTCAGTGCTCCATAATGAATGAGAGAGGTAATTAAAAATACTATTTATAGATGCGACGAATGTAATGCAACACAGGCACGGAACAGCTCGTCACGTTTTAATTATGTTGCATTTTGTTTGCATGAAATGTTCTGGACCAAATGAGAGAGTCGCTCCTTCAATGTTGCACATTTGTTACTAAATATTCAAAATTATATTGTTGCAATTACACTTAATTGGAGTATAAATACCGGAAAACGCAACTCAGTAAAAATGAGTTTTTTGTATATGGTACAATTGGTACATGCTTCATACTTATATGAATTTGTCTTAATTGAATTAACCAAACCAAAAAAATCGTCTAGTCTTCCTTCGTTTAACTGAAAATTTACCGAAAATAACCTGTGAAATAACTAGGTTCTTTTCGGCCGTCGTTCGCATGTTACTTGTCAAGGGAAATAACGTCAGTCTGCTTGTTGTACCACCATTGAGAAAAAAGAAATATCGGGAAGATAGACAGTGGAGAAAAGTGGGAGAAATAAAAAAACGAAAAAGTGGATAAAAAGGGAGAAAAATAAAAGGGAGACTTCACGCCTGAGAGGAAGGTGGAAAACCATTCTAGTGGGAGAGAACGTACACGGAGTGCGAAAGAGACGAGAGAGAACGGTGCAGTGCACAGGTCCCATTTTTTGCATCTGACGGTTCTCTTCACTTTACTTATCCTGCCGGTTATTTGCACTATTGTAAAAGCACGATTCTGTCAGGAAGGAAATAATTAGTTTTTTCACTACCCGATATTGTTACAAATAGGATTCAGTTATTCAAGTTTAAATATATTTTTAAATGCGTCATTATTTAAAAATTGTTGTGCATAAAATTGGATGTTTAAAACAGTTACGAAATTGTTTCATTAAGGGATGAAAGTGTGCCATAAAGCAGTGCAGGTGGGTTATTATGTTCCTAAACTTGTACTATCACAGTATCACACAGTTTATTTCGCACTTGGACTCTAATACCCACTTCAGATTGTGTAGACATACTTAGCTTTACACCCACTTTGTCCCTGGACACTTTGGTCCTGCCAAATTCTAAGCATGATTTAAACGTCTTTTCCTTTGACCTCCTTACATTGCAGTGCTTTGTATACTTCGAAAATCCCGGAGCAGCCTAATTTATCATTTTAGTTCAAGTAACGTTATTATTTTTGGTAGCAAAATGTAGATAAATTGTGAAATAGTAGTTTTACTTTAAAAATATCTTTACATATATTTCATAATAATACTTTTACAGGTATTATTACAGACCGGTCGATATATATCCCCTATTGCCCCTATTTTCAACATTTAGTCCCTAAACTACCCCATTTTCAGTCGATAGTGTTCAATTTTCTTTAAATTTATAAAGAGTCGACATATTATAGGCTACATTGTGTCTTCTGCCCATTTTCCCTTTTTTTCTCTATTTTCTATAAAATTCCCACTTTCCCCATTTATTTAGTTAGAAGTTCAACTAATATATCCATCTTTTTGGTTGAAAACCAAATATTTACAGGTCGTCTCGTCTTCTTTTTTTTACCCACTTTACCTATTTTAGGAATGTTTTACCTTTTCACATGTGTTCAATCAGGTAATTGGATTTTTAATTCAGTAAATTCAATTATTAAAGTTGAATCATCTGAAACATTATAAATATTGGTATTGTAAGATAATTCTGGGTCATTTCCGGTTTGACTAAAATTTTCCGGATAATTACTCTCTAAAATTGAATCGCAGTAGAAGTTCACTGATTTTCAGTGACTCTCTTTTCAAGATTCCATTCAGTCAAAATCCACGATTACTGAAAATTTGAGTGCCTTCTCACAAATTTCCAGTAAATTTTTCAATGTTCAAAATCGTGAAAAAAGAGTCACTGATTCAAGTTTGGAGGGTAAAATAATAGGAAATGAAATATTTTAAAGCTGAAAATATTTTTATTTGATACTTGCAATTTTTAAATTCTTTTGAATTCTTTTGAAATCCTTCACAAAACCTTCAAAACCCTTTCAAAATCAATTATATTTATAAATTTGTAGAGTTGTTATAAATTTTATAAATATTTATTAAGTAGTTTCTTTTCTTTTTGCTTCTCGAATTGCAAAAACGATCTTATTTTTATAAAAAAAAAGATAACCTTTGAGCTTAAAGCAGTATCCAATGAGTGACAAAAAAGTATCTTATGTATCATATTTTTTATCATAGGGACTGTGAGGCCTACTTTTGTTTATCAAGTTATGGCTAAACTTATTCAGTCTTCAAATAAATTTTACCCGAAATCCTGCCCTTTGCGAACACCATGTATCCTTGCTAACCTGTGGTTGGATTTTGCTTTCAAAACACGAGTAGACCCGTCGTTATCCGTGGACCCGACATCATCCGAATGAGAATCGTGGTTAGGATCAAAATCCCAGTTCCAAAGAGACACGTTTAGTGTTCCTGAAAGAAAAAAAATCAAATAAATAACAGCCTTTACCTTCCAACTTTACTAAAATTGATTTTGTGTGTTAGAATTTAGTTTGTGCAAAACAAACCATTTTTTTTTTAAATCCAAATAAGTCCGGTGCGAGAATAAAAATTGTTGAGTCATAGTTAAAGAATTTTGAACAATAATTATGAAAGAATTTAATGATAGTTGAACCACTTTTAAAGGCTTTTGAACACTTATCTACTCTCTTATAAAAGTGAGTGAAATGATTTAAATTACTAAACAAGATTTTCGAGTTGATGGTGCATAATCCTCGGCAGCGGATACGAGTTTTTTGTTATTTATTCAAGCGAGTGAAATACCGGAATGCTATTTAAATGCAGTTCTGCTCAGATTCATCTAAACAAGAAGAAAAGCGAAGAAGAAACGACGCGAAAGCTTCTGCCAAGTTGTCCGGGTGGAGTGGCCAGCAAAAAATGCCTTAAGTAAGGGATTACAGAGAGATTACGTTAGTTGCCCTCGAGGAAATTTATTTCACTCCCGTAAACGCCGGGGTACGTTGAAAATAATTGAAAATCGTCGGGCATCGCGACGTATTATACATATATGTTTTCCGACCAGATCCGGCTTTCTCCGACAGTCGGAAGCGGAACCAGGCTGGAGTCTGCGTCCATTAATTTTCCGACGCAGAAGGACCCGTTCATCGTTGTCCACTGGGAAGTCAGACTCCCCTAAAGGATACTACGTTCTTGTCATTTTATTGTTTTCCTCATACTTTTTCCACATTTACTTCAGTCTTTCCGGAACAGTCCAAACTGCATTTTTCTATCTTTCACAACATCAACACAAATTCTAGGAATAATTCAAATATTTTTCCAGCGTTGATGCCTTACTTGTCTACTAGTTTTAAAAAAATATTTGAAATTTTAAGTATTGAAAACTTTAACGGTTTGGAACATTCCGAAAAATGTTCCAGGAAGGTTCCCGAAAGTAAGTATATAAATGTCCGTATAACAGGAAACATTCCT
>JAUESI010000038.1:2841230-2854149 GCA_032275145.1 Synergus laeviventris | reverse complement strand
CTCTCTCTCTCTCTCTCTCTCTCTCTCTCTCTCTCTCTCTCTCTCTCTCTCTCTCTCTCTCTCTCTCTCTCTCTGTCAACCCTTCTTCTACGTGTAGCTCTTCGTCCCACGTCGCAGTGAGTTTCCGAAGGCAAATTTGCGACCGAAGATTTAATGTTTCATCAAGTTTCCAAGTTACCCACTGCCACTTGAACGTCTTTTACTATTTCACTCCCAACAGCAATTATGCTTACGTCGTTAAACAATGTCAGCAGTGCACACCTAATAGCAAATTAATTCTCCTCGACCCTTACTCTCAAACTATGTCTCGTACTTAATACGATGGAATGTATGTACAATTACGTTCGACAGTAAGTAAAATATTTTAAATCGGATGGCATTTTTGGATAATAAAAACCACTTTTACCCGCTTTTCTTGCTCTTTTGAATTCCCGATAATAAGGGTCCAATTCTAAAATTGAATCAGTGGCACTTCACTGTGTTTCAGTAGATTTTTCACTGATTAAAATCGTGAGAAAAGAGTTACTGAGAATCAGTCGAAGTTTAGATATACGAGTATGGTGGTATAAAGAAAAATTTATTTTATTCCTTCTAATTATATCAGTATGCACACGATTCTAATCAACAGAGATTTAATTAATTATTAAAATATAAATTTAAGAAAATGTATTAAGCCGATTGAGAGTTATAGGAGTTGGTGGATTTTTAGACTGAGAAAAAATTGCATATTCATAGGAATAAAAATTCTCAATTCTTGTCAATTCAACCGTTATTATCGGGTTCATAGAAAACTTTTGAAACCTAAAAAAGAGGCTGTGACCCTGAACGCTTCTTAAATTTTTTATTGGTCTATATAAATCCGCACAAGTTGACGTTGGAATTTGGGATCGAGAATGGTTTTAGTTCTGTTCAATACGACGCGCAGGTTATTCGGCATGCCATGCTATAAAAAAAACAGCCTGGCATATAGTCTTGGTTGCTCGTAATGTTTGCTTTTACGCGATTTTCAATTTAGATTTACACGGTGCGTTAACCGAGAAATGCTCGTAAACTTCCTCTAAAAATTTTTTTATAACATAAATACGAATATCGCGAATTCGTGCGAGCTTCGTCCCTTATAATATAAGCCACTAATTGTCGATTATATATGGAATAATGAGAGATTTATGATTTCATCTTTTAAATTATAATGTATTTTTCTATAATGGCTATTGACTTCATATCAGTTTTTGCGAGGCGTATTGTGAGTTTATTACATAAACTATTAATTTTTTTGCAATGCTTTTACCTGCTTTTACGAAGCGTAAATTTCTAGGAAGTGGGGAGTATTTATACTTTTTCTGTACTATCGACTGAACTAAGTGGGTCACAATCCTTCCAAGAAATATATTTAGACTTCATCAAACTTATTAAAAAACTAATAAGCTTGTTAGAAAAAAGTAACACCAGGGGAAAATGTGAGTAACTAATTTAGATATTACAGAAAAGTCTCACCTGGAAAATAGTTTTGTGATACTAGTTGAAAAAGCAAATAATTTTTCCATTTGTTAATAACTGCATCATGAAAACTCATCTAGAAATTTATTTAATTTGTAAAGCTTGTTAACCTATTTGAACTTATTTTATTTGAAAGCTTTTTTAAATTGACGGAGTGATTAATTCATCTGTTTCATTAAAAACTTTCAAGCTGTCACATTTTCTTCTCTTTCAGACATTTCCAGACGTTTCAAATAATAAGAAGTCGCAAGTGAGTTCATGTAAAAGGTGCACTCTGAAAAGTGAATTCAATCAGAAAATCGAAGGCTTTTCTCACCTCTATAGATAAACCCAGCATGGATGAGGACATTGAAGAAAATTACGGGGAAGAACATCCGGACTTGGAAAACGATCTGCGTTTTTCCGAAGGTCACCAAGACGAGCAAACTGCAGAAGAAATCGAATACGAATTAGATTTCGAAGAAGATCTAGATTATATAGAAGATCAACATGAAGATGAAAGAATTAGAGAAGACGGAGAGGAAGATTTTTCAATCATGGAAAAAGGTTAGAAAATATTCTTAAGTATATATAAAGAATTGATTAGCTAATTAAAAATAAAATTCCGACAGATTCAAAAGTTGATTTGGAAGCAATTGATAGTCAAGAGTTCAAATCAAAGAGAAAATCGATTTACAATCTTGACTCTTATGCATCTTCAGCAATAGTAAATACCGATTTATTAAATCCGGAAGAATCAGAAGTAAAGGACACCGTCAGATATTCACAATCAATAGTTCGTACTCACTAAATTATTTTTAATTCATTCATTAAGATCAGAAACATTAAAATTTCATCATTTTAGGGTGTTTCAGGAATTGCTAGACTGGATCTCTCGCTCTTAACCCAAAAAATCATCGGTTGTGTAATTGATGAAAATGTTACAACCGAATACCCATGGATATACGTAAAGAAAGAGTTAATTGAAGATAATATTGATCTTCACGACGAGAGCAGTGATTTTTTAGCAGTTAAGGAGGAGATAGAAAATTTTCCGGATACGAAAATTTTAATGGGTTATGCTCCTTCTTCCAATCAAGATGGTCAATTTTATATATGTCTCACTGAGGCTGGAAGGAATGCTGTGATTCGCCAAATTGAAATTCAGAGGATCGAACAAGAAAGTCGTGTTCGGAATTCTATTATTAAGACAATAGGTCAATGGGAAGATCTTGGAAGTGTAACTGAAATCGACGACACGATCGTCAAAAATAACAGACCACTATTAGAAATTGAGGTTTACATTGTTTTCTCGAAAACAGTTTCGTAATGCTGCTTCTTATAGAATTTTAGGTTCTAGATTTGTGTGTTTGAAATGTTAGAAAATCAGAGAGCTGATGTTTTAAAGTAAATGCTTTTCAACATTTATAATTCATACCAAATTTCACATGAATCAATTTTAAGTAGATAGAATCAACTGCGAATTTTCTCAACAAGCGAGTGAATTTAGTGGACAGAAATGTCGATGATCAAAGAGATGGCTACGTAAAAATTGTTCCACATCGTGAGACTTTCGAAAATGTTTCAAAAGCTTTGTTGAACTCTGCAGTGCAAGTTGGTTCAACTTTCAAGGATAACGAAGTACAAACAATAACGCCTTATCAAACTAATATATGGTCTCAACATTCTTACGAAAATTCCCCAATCGATGTTTCGAAATTCAATGAAACCGAGTCTGAGAGCTTTAAGAGATTTTTGGAGAAATACAGAGATGGCATATGCAACGAGGTTAGTCATTCATTTTTATTTAGTAAGCTTCTGGAATAAAAGTACTCTTGCCACCTTAAGCCGATATTGCAATAAGAGACGCATATTAGATTTAAAGGCCATTAATAAATCAAGTGATAAAATTTCTTTTCAATTATATTGAGACTAATATTAAAGTTGGTAAATAATTAAATAGACTGTGAAAGTTTATTAAAAAATTGTATGGGATTTTTAAGAACTACCCGAGATTACGAAAACTTTTATTTAAGTTAAAAATATTACGAGGGATTAGAAAGAAATATTTTTTCTAAACAGTTTAAGGATTCTCAAAAGATTTTAAATAATGGGTATAGAAAAATATATCTCTTAATATCACAGCTCTATTCTGAGCATTGAAAATTTGTAGAAGTGAACATTAATATTTTTAAAATTTTGATTAGAGTCAATGATTAATTAAAACGTTTCAAAAGATTTATATTTCCAAAGATTTGACAAGCAGAAATTTTCTGTAGAATCTACAGAATCTGCTATCCCTATTCTAGGATTATATTAATTCTTTCGATTCTAAAAATTTGTTTCTAGGTTCACCAGATTTTTTATCTATGTTATCATTATTAAAAAATTGGATTAGTCAGATAATAATCTTTCGTAAAAGTGGGTTAATTTAGTTAGCGAATAAAAAATTTAAATTCAGTATGAATTGCAAGATCCCCCTTTGCCAACTTCCACGTGGGACGATTTCCCAAGTACAGTCACGTGGAATCTGTAAATCGGAATCTGACACTTTCTTTCTCCCTTTTCCCTCTGCCGTAATAAAGTAAGAGTGTAATAGATTTCCTCGTGCTCTCATTTTCCTCGGCATTATCTTTCCCACCACGAGCCCACCCTCTTTCTGACCCTCGTCGTCCTTTTTGCCCAGCAAAAAAATATAAATATATACATACGTATATATTTATATTTTTTGCTCTCATAAAACACATTAAAAAATCAATTCGTATATAGTTGATGTTAAATTCCACTTGGGACCTTTACACCAATGATTACGCTAAGCTGATGCGTTCTGAAAAAGACAGCCAGCGAGTGATGACAATCACCTACAAAGAACATCAAAATTATTACGACGGTAATCTCTGCATGGATAAAGTCATTAACGACCTTTCCTGGCATCCATTTTGGACTGGCATTGCCGCATGTACTTACACGGATTATGCCAAAAGTACCAAGTTTACTGGGCCTAAAATTTACAAGGTGTAGTTGGAGATTATCTTCTTATTATCAAAAGACATATTTAAGAGCGAGTTTAGCTATAGTGAAATTCTTGAGGGATGTATTCATGACACCGAATTTATAGGGTCTTTATGATAGATTCATGGCATTTTGTTTTTCTAGATACAAAAAGCAACTGAGGGAAAGAAACAAACACTTTTATGGTCATTTAACGATTGTCTGACGCCTAAATTAATTCTCGAATCGCCTCGTGAAGTTTCAGTAGTCTCTATCTGCCCCGTCAACGGAAATGTTATCATAGGTGGTTGCTCTAATGGCCAGGTACTTTTTTTCGAATCTGTGATATATCTGTATATTAAAATAGATTAACTTTATTCCTCATCTTAATTGATACAAATATTTCAGATCGTCATTTGGCATATTCCTGGAAAGGTAGAAGCAGTGGAGGCTATAGTGGTTCATACAACAGCTCAAATAAAATACAGAATTGCAATGCGAAGCTTGATGCATTGGATGCACGATTCTGTTGGTTCCTCTGCCGTCGAGATCACAGCCATCTCGCCCTTGCAGTTTAGCCAAAAAGGACGAATTACGCAAATTGCATGGGTTCCGGCGTACAATAAAGTAGGGAAAGACGGCAAGATCATTAGTCTTCCAGAAGACACGAATCCTGTGGATTTAAGCTCTCAATTCTTAACTGCAAGTGAGGATGGAACGATCGCATTTTGGGACCTAAAGTTGGTACTGCCAAGCAATATTTGAAGACAATTTTATTCCAAAATAAACATTCTATTTTACAATTGATTAAATTACATAATGTCTCAAGTTGGGAACCTACAAGACGAAAAAGCCAAAGTTCCAATCTTAAAAGAGACAAAGGAAAAGTACCAAGACCAGATGTTTTACTTCAGTCGATTTCTCCGTATAAGGAATTGGATGGTTTAATTCAACCGAATTACGTTTTGCTTGTACAATATCCAGAGAGTAATCGTCGAGCAGTGATAACAACAATGAACATTTTCAGCCCTAACATGCCCGTTGAGCAGACTGAACCCTTTCCAGAAACATATAGCGACCTTACTGTTCGAAGATATTACAAGAATATTGCAAAGAAACCAACTAAAGAGATGTTACCAAACATTTTTGTCGGTAACTATTTCTTCTTTTGGATAATTGCTATAGTTATAAAAGCATCCAATTATGTATGAAATGCTTGTCTTTCAAAACCTTGAACATATTTTGACGATGAACATATTTTAGGGACAGTCGGAGGTGAATGTGGGATTATAACTTGGGAAGGTTACGATTTCGCAACTGGTCAACTGGTCAATCGAGAATCCAGTAAATGGGCATGGTTAAATATAATCCATGATGGTCCAGTTACTCATGCTGTGAGATCAGAATTTATTCCTGACCTCATCATGACCGTAGGTGGAAAGATCTTCGCTCTCTGGACCGAAGATTTCCACCAACCGATCTTTTGGAGGAAATCTCAGTATAGGTGATTATGGAAATATATTACAATATATTCCTAAAGAAATAAGAGTATGTACCATACGTTTCATAATTCTTAAAATAATGGTCTCTCGTTAATTCAACACATTTTTTTGTATTCAACTAAAGTAATTAAACTCATCTCTAACACTTCTTTAATTCAGCAATGGGTGATAGGCTAATAACTGTTTGTTTTCGATAATAATATAATATATAATAAAATAATATAACACAATAATATTTCGATGGAAATATCAGATAATAATATTAAACCCTCAAAAGTCTGTAATTTATTTATCGGATTATAATACATGTAATATCATGTAAATTGTCTTGATTCAAGAGCATTCCGTTTTCTGTGTAGGAAATTAACCATGAAATGTATGAAACACTGATTGTGATTTAAATTTTAAATTAACGATAGAATGCACTAATTATATTGAATACTAAACAATATGGTATAAGAGAAAACGAGTTATTTTCAATGGAAGAAAATTATAATTTTTAGGAATGCAACTGTAAAAAAATTTTTTTTTAAATAAAAATTGATTTAGGTACACATCCTGTTCATGGAGTAACTATTGTGCTTCTGCATTAGTAGCCGCACGTTCAGATGGTACCATTGAAGTATGGAATTTCTCCATAAAGTGTAACGAGCCAACTTTTACGCAAAGTGTGTCTGGGGGAGTTATTAACGGAATTTATAACCACCATCTACCACTTAATCCTCAATGCATCGCTTTTTGTGATTTTAATGGTGCCCTTAGAGTATTTTCAACTCCACCTAAAATACTTGACTTTGAGCAAAATGAGCAATGGATGGAAAATTTCATTAATCGGACTGTTAACGGAGTAAGTGGCCAAGCAAAGTTTCCTCTGTTCTTTCTATTACTGTACATTTTATATATTTATTAGTAAATATTAAGAAGATGGTTCAGAAGATTTATATTAAATCAGCAGTGCATATTTAAATTCGAAAATAAGTTAAGAGCTTTTCAAGGTGTGAATTAACTTCGTTATTTTTGAGAGTGAGGTCAAAGTAATATACTTAATATTAATCACCAATTGAGTTTAATAGAATCAAGAGTGACAAGGAGTTAAAATATCGCCCTCATCTTATATTTAATTTTTATAAAGAGAGACTCAACTTCCATTCTCAGATGGTTCCTCTACCTTTCATCACTTAAAGATAAGAGAAATAAGACTGTATAATATACATATATTTGTTTATTTAAAAAATAATTCAGATGCGGAAATTTGAAACTTGGCAAAAACAGTGGACTGATACAAACATAGAAAGTATTCAACGAAATAGAAGAAAGTCGCAATTGGAAGATGCGAAAAAAATCAAAGAAGCTGAGGAAAAACTCAAAGCAGAAATGCAAGAAGCAGCTTCGAAAATTAAATCGTCAGCAAAGGTACTTGAAAAAAAGTCAGATTTTATGGAAGCTGCGAGAATTCGATGGACTTCGATGGAATTAAAGCGTATGCAGCGCATCATCCTAGAGAAAAAGGGTTTGAGAAAAGAAGAACTCGAGAGACGTCGGGCTCCGGTTTTAAAAATGGTGAAAGAAGCAGAAGACAAGAAGCAAAAACTGAAGAAAATTATGCAACTTCAAGATAAAATTTTCGAGGATACAGCTGCTTTTCTACTCCCTAAACAGTATTATGAACAACAGGAAAGAAAACTTCCACCCTCGCCTGTCCCTGAAGAAAAACTCAAGCGACGTAGGGAGGAAGTTAAAACTTCGAAAGAGGTATTTTATAAGTCAGGAATTTCCTATTTTTATTAATTTCAAAAACT
The DNA here is from genome assembly GCA_032275145.1 of Synergus laeviventris. NCBI lineage: Eukaryota > Metazoa > Arthropoda > Insecta > Hymenoptera > Cynipidae > Synergus > Synergus laeviventris. The sequence continues at coordinate 2,846,381 of JAUESI010000038.1, read as the reverse complement.
TAAGAAAGGTAAGATAAAATTTAATGTCATCGTTTTTAAATATTTACTTTCAAAAAAGCTGACATTTTTAAGTAAATATTTTTCATCAACTATATATTAGCATGCTTATTTAAAAACCAATAATAATAAGAACAAATTATTGCTATACTTCATTCTTCAATCCTGGAAACTCATCTTCGTTAGATATTACTAGAGTAATTTTCCAGTGTCTTGTAATCTCGACAAATCGTTACATTCCGCATCTTACTGTAGGATTTATTGTCCAACTTCGCAGCGCAGTTACTCAAGGTCCCATTATTTTCTTGTAGATACAATTCAGCACTCCAGAGGAGGAGATTATCTACAACTTCATGGAAGTTCAAGCGGAAGCTTTATCCTCGATTCACCGGCATCCCCACAAGTACGCATTCCAGTGGCAACACACTCTGTCAGAGGGCATCGCAAGAAGAAATATCATGGATGTAGAGCTAAGAAAATTCAACAAACGCCAAAAAAGAACAAATCAAAATTCAAGAGTCTTGCTTGAACTTTCTCAAAGCACAAATTTTCCATTGATAGTTTCTTCCTCCGAGGACATGGGAAGTAGACAGGACACTGAAGATGGTAATTTCAAATCGAGAATATTGATCAAGTTATCTTCCGCATGATTTATACTAATAAAATATATTTCTTCATTTTTAAGTTCATTCAGAGGATTTCGAATATGAAATGCCTACAGAAACAAGGTGGAGTTCGAATCAATAAAATAGATAAAAGCTGAGAATGAGAGAAGATTTTGTAGTTATGAAAATAAATATTTAAAAACAGAATCGCAAATCCTTTTGAGCTTTAATCTGTGAAGTGTCAGAAAAATTTAAGAAATAACAGTGCAATTATCATACATGATCGCTGACGTTCGCGTATGATTTTTTCGTTTTGAAGAACGTTGGATGTACCAGACGCGATGAGACGAGCAAGCGGATGAAATCTGGCGAGAATATGTTGCTCTTGGGAAATAAACGCCAGAAGACAAGCTCTTTGGCGAATATAACTTGCACGTTCCCTTGTCGCCTTTCCCGTTGGCCACAAAAAAAAAGTCCATATTTGTGAAGAGGAAGTCGAGGGACAAGGGATTGGGGAGTGTTGGTGAGTATAAGTTTGAAAATTCAAATTCATTTACGCCTGCTTCGCCCAGTTTTAATCCGCTTTAATTATGAAAAATTGTCGAGTGTTACACCACTTCACTATCTAACCCTTTACCCATCCTTTTTTTTTCTCACCTCACTCATTTTCTTTGGAGCTTTTTCGCTTTCGCGATTACGAGTTTGATCTCGTTCCATTACTCTATCGATCCTTGCTAACTGACCTCGTCTCATCTTGGCACTGGTCTCTGTATTCTCGAAAGTAGTAAAATCAGGGGTAGGGGGTGAAATGGTGGAAGTCGTCCTAGAAAGGTCTGTCGAACGGGGATGAGAAACTAAAATAAATTTCTACTCTTTGCTTTGAAAGTTTTATATCATTACGAGCCTTTTGAGGGTTGAATTATATATAAATATCTTTCAAAGATCCCAAACAGAATTTTATGTGTAAATAAACTCAGACTTTATATGCATTTTTTAATCAAGTGTCTCGGAGTCTAATATCTAAAATGAAAAGCTGAATCAATTGAGAGGCTCTCAAAATAAACCAGAACACTTTAAAATCTTCTTTACATATTTTTCTTATTTTGTACAAAAATCCTTGACATGATATTAACTTCATATCTTAATAATAAAAATGCTAGATTAATATTGAGTGAAATTTTGCGAATGAGGAGACTCTAGATTGCAAATGATTTACAAAGTTTGAAACCTAATTTTAGATGAAAGATGCACTCAAGAAAATGAAATTCATTTCTTAATTATTCAGAAGTTATCATTTGCCAGCAAAAGTGCTGATGCAGAGTTTGTATGGAGTTTCGTAGGCAGGATCCAAAGCTGCAGTGCATCCGTATCCGCCATGACGATGAATTCTCGCGTAATCGTCACAATCGATTCTACCATCGCCATTACAGTCCTGAAAAAATCATTTTATGTTATTATATTCTCGACGTATAATATTTATTATTCCACTTTATTATAATTTTATCGGTTATGTCCACATCAGAACGCACCTGTCCGTATTTAGCCATGTATCCTTGAACTGCCTTGGCAGCGCAGAAAGCATCGGTGACACATTTTGCATAAGCTGAAAAAAAGTGCAGCTTATTGCATTTATTCTTTTTAGAATATTTATGATTCGAGAATGAAAATTACCGTCGGTGGCATCACTTGGCCCATTTAGAGTTGGCTTTCCACCATCTGCCCAGTAAGCCCAAGTTATGCGAAAAGGCCCACAAACATCTCCACTGCATCCAAGAGTAGTGTTACATCCAGATGAAGCCTCACAAATGCATCCTAGACAAGTTTGAGAGACTCCTTCTCCTTGGTTAGATGGCTGCACTTGACCTTCAATGAAAAAGATTTAAAAAATTAGAAATTATTAATATTAAAGTAATCTAATCAAAATACAATAACAAACTTGGAATTCATTATCTTACTTAAAAACAAATATGGGCACGAAATAAAAATTGATAATGAGATGTTAACGTGACTTGAATTTCAAATTGAAGAATAAGTTTTGAGTCCATTCTCAAAATCTAATTCTATACTGAAGTCCAGTTTGAGGAAGAAAGAAAGGATTGAGAACAGCAAATATTTGTCCTTGAACATGCGATAGAAATGCTTGAGACCAGAGATCAAAATAGCAAGAAACATCTTCAAACCGCATTCTTATCAGACTCAATCACTGCACTATAGTAAAATACAGGATTTTCAAATATCAGAATGCATCCGGTCGGAGACGTGTTTTGAAGACTTACACAAATCAAGGTAAGTGATCGCAGGTCTTTTAATTTATTATTCATTGTTTGTCATCATTTACTGTAGACTTTGTTAATTGGAATTAAATCTATAGTATTTATCACCATTTATGCTGCTTGTTTCTATTAATAATATAAAAATTACTCTTGCATTGTTGTAATTGAAATTGCAAAGTAATAATTTATTATACTCGATTTAATTTTTTTTACACATCTACGATTCTATTTTTTACGCGTCATTTTTCAATTTTCATGTGTCAAATTAGAATATTTTTAGTGCGGAGTCATATTTACATGATTTGTGTGAAGTGAGACCGTGAAGGACAAGAAATTAATTGATGAAATCCACATGTGAAATTTTCAAGGTAAAAAAGGCGTGTAAGGAGAGAATCCGTGGGTGTTATAATTCATATGCGAGAAGCAAGTCGCACGTAATACATTGAAATATTAAATCTGTAATCATTTCTTAAAGATAGACTACTCGTGATGATTTTTAAATTAAAATAATACAATTCTTCAATTAAAAATAAAGCCGAAGTTTTTAGAAGAATAGAAAACGAATGAAAACTTTTCAATTTTATTATTCATTTCTCTTTTCTTGAAGCAAGAAAACTTTAATAATTGTATTTTATCCTGAAAATATGAAAATACGGATCTGGAACTTTTCCAGTGTTCATTCGAAAAGTTGAATACAATTTTTAATAAAATTCTAATTTGAGTTAAAGAGTAAATAAAAATATGAAGAGAGTAAATTCAAATTAAATGAATTGTGCTACAATGAAGTGTGGATTTCATAAGAAATTTCTATTATCGCGGAAGACAAGAGTGCATTGACGTAAGAATAATGAGATTGTGCAACCTTAACCGTCATACATGGTCGATTCTGATGAAGGATCCGAGATTACGAGTATTATAATATTAATATTGATACAAACAAATTTTAATACAAACAATTTTTAACTTCTTTTTAATAGGACTGCTTTTTCATATTTTACTATAGTTTCATTATGCAGAATCTCTCAGATCTCCTTTTCTGTTATTTTTACACTCTAAAGTTCCAAGGAACCTTCATTTTTTCCCTCTAGTCTTACATAAAAGAAGTTACAATTTATTGTGTAATAAAATGTACTGCATAAATAGAAATTTTTTGTCCAAGGTAATTTTTATTGATTATGTACCTAAAGGTTGTATAATCAAGATCTGACAACCAGCAATTATAATAAGTAGAACACTATGACTTAATGCTTTATAATTTAGATTTGCAGTTATGTCGTTTTAATTATAAACATGAAATATGATATGAAATTCCATGGCGTTAAAAATACCAAAAATTGACGTACCGTAAACGTAAGCTGCTAGTAAACACAAGTACACTGTCACAAATCGCGTGGTGTCCATTTTCACAAAAAGAAATAGTATGAAATAAAAATTATTAATCGAACACAAGTCTTCCTTCGACTAGTTGAGTATACTGTCCAATGTATGTTGAAACCGGACCTTTATATATACGGATGTGCGTCAATGTCGTGGCGGCGAACAAGTGGGGAATTCAAGAACACGTACAGTGAATCACACAAAATCACAAAATAAGATTCGCTTGTGTTGGGAACTAGTTTAGAAAACTAATGAATGAGTGATTTAAAAATCTGTGAGTTCATTCATCTATGTCTGCTTAACGGGAAACTAATCTAAAAATATGTATCTCGATTCAGTAAATAAAAAACATTTGTCTTGAAGAAAGAGGATCTACGTTCGTCAATTTTTCTAAGAAACAAAATCTTGCTGAAACTTCGAAGAAAACCTAGTTGAGAAATTTACCTATCGGGAACTTATCAAGCATTCAAAAAAGTCCAATAAATCCGCATTTGCAAAGTATCCGTCAGTTTGATTAGATTTATGTATATTGATAAAAAGTAATTTATATGAGTCATCCCACTGTTGTATTCAAGACATTTAAGGAACCTTCAAAATGAGGAGCTTCTAAACAATAACACGAGTTGAATGATCGCGATGAATGCACGTGTCGTCATCGAACCTAAACTTGAATTCGTGATGATATTAATAAAAGGTATTCTGATCATTTTTTTTACCTATTTAGCAAGTAATTTAATCTATAAGTCATAATTGCAATGGAAAATCCCTGGCCGGATGTTTTTCTCGACAATTTTTTTACATTTGAACAATGCTGCTTGTTTTATTTCAAATTAGGAACGGGGTTAATACAAAATAAAAGTGAACACACTGTTTTATGAGATATTAATGTAAATGGATAA
>JAUESI010000038.1:2794636-2841130 GCA_032275145.1 Synergus laeviventris | reverse complement strand
GCAATATCGTTCCTAGCACGTAGAGAAGTAAAACTTGCTACTGTAAATAATTTTCAAACTTTCTCTCAATTTCACACTGCTGATTGTGAGTAAGAAAAAAAACAGTTTTACACGCACAATAATAATATATTACATAGATTTTAGTTAACAAGAAAATTGATATTTGATACAGTTCTGCAAAGGGAAAATAACTTCTCAGTGCTTTCCTTGTAATGATTGCGGGTTAAACCAGTTCTATGCGCAAGTTAATATACAATTATGGAAAAAGAATGGAAAAAAGGAGTCTTAAAAATTTTATGACAGATCCAAGAAATTTTTTTTATACAACTTTTAATTGCGTCTTTTGACTTTTGACTTTTGAACTGAGCTGCAATTCGCTTTATGATTTTCATTCAACAGAGACGAGCATGTATTACTCGAGGCGTTTTATTTCAAAAGGGCCTATATCCACGTGCCTTAACTTTTCAGTATTCACAAAAAAAATGTTTCCTGATAGGATAACATACGTCAAAAGTTTTCAAATACTTCATAAACGTTTTTAAAAAACTAAAGTATTTTTCGTGAAGAATTCTAAAAGGTGAGTTAAAAATTCCAAATTTTCATTGACTCTCAACAACTCGACGAAATCAAGAAATGTTTCAACTGTTTTAAAATTCTAAATGAAGAGGTACTTAAGATATTTTTGAAAGTTTATGAAATATTTTATAACTTTTAACGAATTTGAAAGTCGATGACATGTCAACTGTGGAGAAAAGAGGGATGAAATAGATATAGGCCCTTTTGATATGAAATGCCTCACTTCAGACAGAAAAGAACATTTTAAATAGTCAGCGTCAGCATGCACTCCAAACGCATTTTTATTGGAGGTTAGCTCGGAATTTAGTCAATTTTACTATTTCAAATTATTGTAATTTATGTTAAGAAAATTGTAAACCTTGCTATTTTTGTTACAAAAGTTACAATTTGAAATAGTAAAGCTGACTAAATTCCAGAAAAATGCGCCCACAGCGTATGTTGACTATTTATAATGGTAAATTCAGCAATTTTCTTCTTTTCGTATTTTCATAAAATCTTTATGTCCTCGTTATATGGTACTTGATGCCATATTTACCATCTCTTGGTTTTATTATTATTACTCCATGTACTCAGTCGAAATTGCAAAGCTAATATTATGTACCAGAAATTAATACTTTCATCTCTGTTCATTAATTCAAGAATTTCATGGGATCAGTGGTAAAACTTTCGTGAAAATAATATTTCCCAAAAAATGACAATACATGTTAAACTCTCTAAACAATCAGTGGAAAATCAGTGAAAGCTTGAAAAGGGAATTATTGAAAATCAATATTTCCACTGATTCATTTTTATAAAGAGAAGTATAACGATTTCTATCCTTCAGCGTATATGATATGCGATTAAAAATATATTTATCGAAGATTCCGAAAGATTTCCATACGTTTTCTAAAGAATTTTCAACAATGTCGAGGATGTACGGAGAATTCCCATCTGATATTTTGAAATACTGAAGTAGATGGTATAAAAATATACATAAGCAAAAATAAATGCGGGTCGCGCGCGTACTGCACGAGTATTTTTGCTAGTATTGCATAATATGAACGATTTTATAAAAGGTAACCTTAAATGAAATCCTCTTTCTGCATAAATCCGGAAGTTTATGGCGGAAGTTAGATTTTGTATATGATGATAAAATGTTTCATTGGAATCTCTTCTCTCAGTCCTTTCTATGCAGATTTTGCCCGAAATGACCCGTATATATCATTGTTGAACTGGGATCTTGAAACTCTAACAGACAAGAGCGGTACGTGGAAGAGAAATGAACATGTGGTTACGACATGTCTGGGATCTTCAGAGATTTATCTTCGTAATGCGGGACCGCGGCCGGCATATGCCAATAAACGAAGAAAGTTTGGTCATCGAGGACAGACGGAAAATCGAGATAGGACAAAGAGTGTGTAAGGGGTGAGTGCGAACGATAGAAAGATACGTAACAGAAGCTAGAGGCTGCAAGGATGTTTCAAACTTGGGCAATAATGCTGCAGTCAGTTCCAGAAGGCCGCGGATAGTTCGCAAAACTTGTATCGTTTCTGCGCGCACGTATCTCGTCCGCAGTAGTAATCTTTCGATTCACTTATTAACTTATTTTCCTGCTCACGGCTGCTTCTCTTGCTTTTTCTCTTTCCTAACGCGTCGTCTATTTATCCAATGTATAAAAGACAATTTCACAAGTTTTACAAAGAATTGCACATACTAGAATCAAACTCTTATCTCCTCACGGAAACACAATTTAGGAAGGATCAATTGCAATTTCTAAGAGTAGCAGTTGCTCCTTTTGTTCCATTTTTCTTCCATTTAAGGCCACTACATAAATAACACGTATAGCATGTATATATAATTCACTTTAATCTTATAGGAAACACAACAATCCGTGCTGAAAATTTTCCATTTATTTCTATTTTTTAATCAAAATACCATATGTTAATATAATTAGGCAACTAAGATATTGTTGATAACGTCGAGAAAAATAAGCAATTCCCAACATTTTATAAAAGATGGTTGTATTTATACATTAGAAAAGTAACTAATATGTACATTGATGACAAAAACAGACATATTTCTAGGAACTTTGAACAGACTTTTCATGAAAATTATTATCTTGATATCTTTAAAATCTTGTCAATTCTCAAAACCACATTTTGATTGGGGTAACCTGGCCCGAACCCATTAGAACCCCATCTGATTTGACATTAATTTTTGCCTTTATATTAGAGACATTTTTACGAAGCCATTTAAAAATTGTATATTAACAGATTTCAAATGATGAAAGAAAGTCTAGAACCTTTGAATTGTGAATGGAATATGGCTTTGAGTTTGCAAATATGAAACTTAATGATTTTCATTAGTAATAACATGCAATATAGAGATTAACAAAAGATAAAAGCTAAAAGGGTGTCGGCCTTTAATTTTGTCTAGTACCTTCCACTCACCGTCATTAATTAATTTACCTGTTATAGGATATCAGTCTCCGAGTAAGTACACTAACTTAAAATGTTAACGAGATTCGGGATTAAGCGTACAAAATATCAGAGACCTTTTTCACGAGTGTTTTTCGTTGGAAAAGGTGCTTAACTGCTGTTCATAATTTTGAAAACATTACAAAATATCAGAGACCTTTTTCACGAGTGTTTTTCGTTGGAAAAGGTGCTTAACTGCTGTTCATAATTTTGAAAACATGTGCTGCATTCGAGAGTGCTTTGAATCTAAATTTTTTTACAGTACCCTTATCTTTTTCATATATTTATATACATATATCCTGATCAAAACTAAACACGAATGTCGGTAACACATGAATAAAAAATAATTACTAATAATTTATCATTGAAGCAACACTGAACAGTTGTTCAGTGCTAGGTGCTAGGCTGGAAATAGATTTTTTAACAATTTTTTCCTCTTAGAGTTTGCCACAGATAGATGACCTCGGAGATTTTCCGAGCTGGTCAGCAAGTGTGCCTAACGGTTATTACCTTTTGACCTTCTCGTGGCAGACCGAGGTGTACCGTCGCCATACAACTTTGTCCACGGAAGCACCGGAAGTACCTCGTTTCCCACTCAGGATGCTCTAGCAACCCGGAAGCCTTTCAGAGCTACGTAGAATAAACGGAATGAACACTTCCGACTAAAGTGTGAAATGTGTCTTGATTTTCCTATTCTCAGTGAATTAACTTCTGATGGCTTTATTCACTTTGAGAGAGATGCGAACATTTATTTTCCGCACCATTTACAGGTTTCTGGTAAATTTATTCTACACTGGAGAGACAAATTGTGCTTTGTTAAGCGGAACGAGTACTTATATAAAAATTTCGGTTATTATATTTTGTAACAATAGTAATAGCTTTTTATGCTAATCACAGAAATTTACACATAGTGAACCAAAATGAAAGATATTCTCTCAAGAGATTGAGGGCTTGTGAATTTAGTTTCCCCAACTTTACGTTCGCAATAATAAAGATTTTTCATTATATTATTTATATTATAATATGTCAAAAATTGAAAGGATGGCTCTATCCGCGTCCATCCGTTAGCTATTCAAAACAATTTTGGAATTAGTCAAACATATTAAGTCCATCCGCTCCTATCCGATATGAATGCAATTACCAAAACTTGTTATAGGGTAGAATTCGGCTGAAGGGCAGGTATGTAATGATAAAATTTCGGATACACTTTAGTTAGGATCGGATAATAAATCAATTTCATATCCCTGCTTAAAATAACGAATATATTTGTTTAATTTCGAATTCAAAACTTATAAGATGGTTGAACCCACTTTCAATCCAAAAATAAATAGACGAAATCAATTTATGGTATAGTAAACCCTGGCAAAATTTTCAGCCCCTTTCATATTGAAACTCATTCCGAACCTATCCGAAATTTTTCAAATTATTCTGGAATTTTTATCCGACCAAAAAGTTTCATTCTGATCAAATCCGAAGAAAGTTTTGAATTAAAATCAATCCAAGATACATTTAAAGTCAATCCGAAGTTGTAATCCAAATGAATCTGAATGAATTCGGTATATTCGAATCAGTCCGAGTGATGCGGTTTGAATTGGATAAGATTGAATATAAAGCGAACACAAAACACGAATAATTTTCGAATAAGATCGGATAGAACTCACTGCTTTTCTATTATTATTGTAGGATAAAGTTCGAATATAAGGTGGATAGAAAGTGTAACAATACACATTCTGATACACTTCGGATAGAATCGGATAAGAGTAAAATCTAATATTACTCTAAATTGAGGATAGTTTCCGGATAAGATCAGATCGACTCATCCGTTTCCATCCGGTATTTCAAAAAGGGTAATTTTAGAGAAAATGATTTACTGGTGCAAACGTAAAGTTGGGGAAACTAAATTTCTCTTATGATAAAGTAACATATGCCTTTAAATAAAAGTATCAGCGATCAGTAAATAGCAATTGTTAAATATGAAATTCCATTTTCGTTCCAAAGTTTCTGGATAAAAAAAAAAGATTCAGAACTTTTGTTTCAGTTTCCTGGATGATGGTGAAGAGGAGAAATGCAGGAAGGAATGCAGATATGAACGGAGTCGATATTACCTAAGTAAACGGAGACACCTATGTATGTATGTTATGCACATACGAGCTTTCTCCTTACTCTCTGGTGTTCGCAGCCGCAGCTGCAGCCGTAACAGCAGCGGTGGTGGACCATGCAGTTAATGTCCAGCATCGTTGAATTTCAAATCGCATCCCCCAGGCTACAAAATGGTTCGCCACCGTTCACATCGCGTGCGGGGAGAATCCGCAAGAGACCGTATTGGGCTTAAAGATGAAGAGTAGTAAGAGAAAGTGGATCTAAATTAAAAATCGAGGGGTCGATCACTCTGTATTCCTTGTACACTCACTAAATACACTCAGAAAAAAATTTATTTAAATCAAATAAAGTTTGTTTGATTCACAAAAACTCTTTTCTGAGTGTATTTCTATTCATTCTTGCAATATTCCCAGATATTCTTGGGATTCTTGATATTCCAAAATATTTCGCATTTTAAGGTAGACATTTTAATCGGAGATGAAATTTGCAGTCAACAAAAATTGTTCTCAGTCATTCAAAAAGTAGCTTCGTTCTTGTTATATATTTTTTTTATTTGGAATTAATGCATTAAGTTTTTAAAGAACTTCAAGAGACTTTAAAGTGACTTTAAGGGACTTTACGACAGTTCAAGGGATTTAATGTGGTTTAAAAAAATATTAAAGAGTTTTTAAAGATTCCAAATCATTTTAAATGATTTTTAAAAATATATTTCTAAATTTCAAAAGGATTCAAAAGAGCTTACGGTTTTTATGTAATTTAAAAAGGAATTTCAAAGAAATTTAATGAGAAACGAGTTTCAAGATTTTTAAGTAATATAAAATTATAAATGATGTGTTCTTGAATTTTTCAAAGTCTGTCAAATCTCTTGAAATATTTTTAAATCTGTTGAAATCACTCAAATTATTTTAATGTATATTTCACAATTTAAAAACATTTTTTAAATATCTTGGTTGTCCCCTCGACCAAAATTTACCAATTAGGAAATTAAAACAATCCTCGAGATTTTTCAATTCTTTCATTTTGAGAACAATTTTTTTTTAAGAATTAAAAATACTCAGAAATGTCATGTTGTAGTAGAATAAATAAAGTAAGTATAACAGGTCAACCCAACTACAAATTATATAACAATTAATAACGCAATTACTAAAAAAGCAATTTAAAAAAATTGAAAGGTTTTTCGCTTGATGAAATATTTTTTACTAGATTCCATTATTTTTAACTTTTAACCCACCTCGATAGGAATTTATATTTCTTTTTTTTAATTTCTGCAATAATTGTAACAATGTGAAATTTTTTACAAAAGAAGTTGCGAGAAGCTTTAGAAATTATACGAATGTACGAGACGTTTTAGGAAAACGGAGGAAAAACAGTTGAAGGTGTGTTAAAGAGAGTGCTCGTAGCGACCCGAAATAATGGCCATGACCACGATGAATGGTGGTGTTCACGAAGTAATATAACACGTATTTAGTTTACTAAAGCAGAGTAATGAACTTATTAACGACTATTAAAATCTGAGAATGATGTTATTTCTGTTGAGTTTAAATTGCATTTCTGTAGTAAGTGGATTTCCGGAAAATCCTATTTTCCTACAGCATTGCAATTTACATGGCAGACTGCACTTCCAATTGTAAGTGCAGAGCCCTAATTTTACCTTCAAAAAGTCATTAAAAATAAATTGTAAATGCATTTTTAACATTTTATAGTGAGAGAAGTCTTAATTATTAAACGGCTTCATGAGAGAGTGAAAAAAGTGAGAGGAAACAAAAGTCAGACCAACTTTTTCTGCGCACTTCATTAAAATATTTTAACTAATGTGCGGAACATTTCTGAAATCACAACTCATCTTAAATTTTACATCTTTTTACTATTATTTTAATCCAGCACAGTAGAAAATAGTTCAAGCTTTTCAAGTCAGAATTTTTTACTTTGACAAACAATCTCAATATGATTTAAATAGCATTTAAAATATGTAAAAAAATACGCGAAGGGAAGATTCTCATTACTTGAAGTTAGTATATTTTCAGCAATTTTCTAGGTTTTTTTGTACTTCTGAATCACAATTAACTGATTTTTTAACATTTCTAAAAGAATGGAGTTGCTGGAAAAATATTTTCACGAGATTTTCTGGAAGTTGGAGCAAATTCGAAGGAAGGTTAAACCCTCAGGACGCTATTTCAGTCAATGCCAGCCGCACTAACAACTTAAGAGTTACAGAGGAAACCTGGCAGGTAGTTCGCACCTTTTTGAATTTAACTTTCCGAACCTGCCAACGCAAAACGTTTAGTCATCCAACCACGCCTGCCTCAAGGGAGAGAAACGAGAATAATTTCCATCTACCTTGCTATCGTCTGATTCTTTGCCGAGTTTCAAGGAACGTGCATTTTTGGTTGCTTAACACGCGACCTAAGAATTTATTATTTCTGGTCCTACGAGCCTCGTCATTCTCGATCTTCTTTTCCATTATTCTTTTTCTCTAAACAAGATGTCGAGAATGCTTGACGAAAAAGGAATTCTTTAATTCTCAGTGCAACTCATTTCACTGTTATTTTTTTTGCTTGCTCATAGAGGAAGCTTTTTAGTCATATGTAATATGTTTGAAATGGTTTAATTGAACTTTACTCAGTTGATAAATGGCTATAACTTTCAGACAGTATATTAATTATTTTGGAAAATAGGCTTTTTGTTTTTTGAGATGCAGGATTGGTTACCTCCACGTGGTGCATCTTGGTAACAATCTCATAGAAATTTTGTGTTTGTATTTTAAAAATACAAAATTTTAAATATAATTTCAGTGAGATTGGCTAAATACCAATCAATTTTTTAAAGAGTTTTAAAATTCAATATTTAAAAAATCTTTGTGCAAGTTATGCAAATTAACATTATAAAATCAATCAATTTATCTACAACTGTCTTTAAGCTATATAGTGGCGACATCCTTCTACACACACAACTTGAAAATTGATTACAAAAATATATTCACAACTAGTTTTATCCTTCCATTATACACAACATTCTGATATATGAATTGCTAAAAAATGTGCCTAGTTCTCTAAAAAATAGGACTATATAATCATCGAAACGTTTTTTTAAAAATAAATCAAACGTGTGAAGTAACAAGGAGAACTCATAAAGAAAATTTCCAAGAATAAGAGGCTGAAAATTGAAATTTACTGTTTTCTCTCTTTTCGTGAATTGTACTTAAAACTTTCAGACGAATTTCGCTTCATTTAAAGTTTTTGCGAACGTCTCCCTAAAGTATTATATTGCCTAAACTAATTCTCCCCCACAGACACGGGAGTACCTTTCGCAACACCTGCACACGGAGAAAATGTGGCCATATAAGAATAACGCGTAAAGATAAACACGTGTTGTTGCGGCATTCACACCCAAGAGTGTGGAGAGACTTATGTGCCTTTGTATTTGTATGACACAACGTAATGGCCATAATGCATACCACCGCAGGAACGAACGCCTTCGCCTTTACGACACCCTATGGTGCTCTTCCAGGGGGTTCCAAGATGGCGGAGGTCATATAAGCAGACAACACTATGACCTCAGTTTTGTGGTTATAATTATATAGTGTGCACATTTTTTATTCATTTTGACGCTCGGCATCCAAGATTCTAAAAATAATACGTTATATATGATTAAAAAATTAGATATGCTTAATTAACCATACGATTTTCATTCCGTCTGGCCGAAGCCTGACTTTTCTACTGAAATTTTATAACTGATCCTTCGAGATTTTTATCCATAATCATGTGAGTGAGTGTATTGGAATCAAAAAAACATTTCTCTGATATAGGGTCAACAAAAAAATTTACTATTTAAAATTTTTGAACGCAGTTTTCCTGGAATTTAGTCAGTTATTTTACTATTTCCGTTTGTAATTTGTGCTATGAAAATTGTAAAAACTGTTATTTTCGTTGCAAAAGTTACAATTTGATATAGTAAGGCTGACTAAATTCTAGGAAAAATTCGTTTAGAGCGCATATTGACTATTTTAAATGGTGAATTCAGCCATATTTTTTATAACGTGTAATAACACGAATTGAGTGGAGTTTCAAACGTCCAGTCTGAAGATTTTTTTCCACATTTACTGGAATAAAAATATATAAAAAAAAGTTTCGAATGTTCCACAAACTACAAATTTTAATTTATTCATTAGTAGACCCGGCGCATTGACCAGGACTTAATGAGATTTTTTTTTATTTCAAGGAATTTTAAGGAATTTCAAGGGATAAAAAAGCTTTAAAGTATTTCAAAAATTTTAGGGAATGCTAAAAGGTTTGATTCATTTTAGGATTTAAAGGGATTTTGAAAAGAGTTGAAAAGATTTATCATAAGTATTTTTTCAAATATTTTAATAAAGTCCAAGAGATTTTGAAAAATATTTCAAATGATTTAAGGCATTTAGAGAAGATTTAAAAAAATTTCAAATAATTTTTTAGAAATCCATCGAAAATCTTTACAGTCACTTCATATCTTGTGAAAACTCGTTGAAAATCGTTAAATTGTTTTGAAATTCTTGAGAATCAAGTGAAATTTCTTCAAATATCTTGCAATCTCTTAAAATTTCGAAAAACGCCTGGTTTTCTGCTAGTAACTAAACAAAATTAAAATGAGTTTAGGAACATTTTATTGATATTCTAAATCCAATAATAAGTATACAAATAAAAAATAAGAAATTTCGTCAGACTAGACGTCTGGAACATCAATTCAACAAGAGAATAATCACATGCAATTTGAATTAACCCTCTTAATATAGCATCATAAGATGGAGTCTTGAGATCGTCTAAATTCAATAATAGACCGTCTCATATCTAAGTATACAAAGCAATTTCGAAAATTATTAAAGTTTAGGTCGATATTCAGACGGGATGATTTGAACGGTTTAAGAGAATTTGGACGGCGCATGTGTACCAATTTATCGGCCACGTATAAGCAGAATGCCTATCGGTTATCAGTAATCGACGATCGCTCGCTAGACCTTATTCGATTACACGCTAATCACTGGTTCAACTCGATCGAGATTACGTCCTTGCTACCGAAACATCCATCTCATCACTTTGCGAATCACAGTATTCTCTAGAAAGGATGAAGCATTCATATAACAATCTTTTGCAATAATTTCTTTGTGGCTGAGATCGTATGGCTTTTCTACTAAACAAGTAGTAAGAGTCAATATATAGCTCTCTTTTCCATCAATAAAGACCTCAATTCGAAAATAGAATTATAATGATTACAGTGGAAAATGAAGTGCGAAATAACCTATTATTTATTTAAAGTCAAGCTCGAAATTCATTTCGAATCGCTCATTGAAATTATTTCTTTTTCCCTTAATTAAAAATTACCTATACTTGAAATCCCATTTGGTGATGCGTGAAATACATGATCCAATGTTACATTGTGCCTCAGTTATTCGAGCCTGGTTCGCCATTTTATCGAAATTTGCCTCTTTCACCGTTCATTCGCGTATTATCTGTCCTGTCATGTAAATCCAGTGTCTGCGGTTTGAGTTTAGAGAGACGAAGGTTGTTATTTCACGACCCGCGTTGGTCACGATAATTTGTAGTACATATAATGGAAGCTAGGATTATATTTTCAGAGTCATCCTTTCTTTTCTAGAGTGACAAATGTTTCGAAAATATTTCACGGCATTTCTTCCTAATATTACTCATGCACAAGTACACATTTTAAATTAAAAATAATCCAACCTCGGGGCATTCTAATTTAAGTGAGCCAATAAAAATGATCTCTTCTTCAGACTTTAATTAAAATTAGATAATAAAGGTTTTGAGTGCTCGAGGTACTTTACAATAAAACAATATCTCCGCATAAGAGATCAAAGGGTCATCCAATTGAGAATCGATGGGACCTTGAGATAATAGGGAGAGAGAGAGAGAGGCCAAAATGCGTTGAAAGAAGGGGATTGAAATAGGATAAGCGAGGCTGACAAACGAGAAGATTAGTCACGGATGAAGAGCACTGGGCAGTGAATTTCCCCCCCCCCCACTCTTCTTTTCGCGGATATCAGTTATAAAGAATAAAATCCTCGATACTGAGCGTCCTTTGTAAACTAAATGAACCCGTTTCATCCACCTTACTGTCATTACGTAATACCATCTTATCTTATATCCTCTTCTGGCAAGACTCTCTGCTCCCTCTTTTCGCTTTGATAAGAGTTTGGGGTCGCCTTATCGTTACTACATGATATCTCTAAAAATCATCCGGGATCGATGTCATCCCATAGCAATTATTACTACCTTCACAGAGGACGACGGATCACGACCAGAATTACGTCTCTGTGATCCTGGTTAATCAATCTTGTTCCAGGATTTTCATTTACCGAGAGACGACTGCTTGGATAAGGTTACTTGAGAAAAAGACGTCAGATAGAGATAAAAAAAGAGAGAGAAAAAGAAAAGAGGAGAAAAAATAGGACAAGAGCTTTGGAAATCATCGATCAGGGACGAAAATTATTATGGAATTTCGAATTACAGAGTCTTGAAGAAAAATCTTATTAATTTATGTAAATGAATATTCGATATCCAGAAGAAAGAAAGCAGGAAAAAATATAAAAGGTAGAGTGAAGAAAAGAGAAAGAAGATTCTAATTCAACCAATTGAAAATCAACTCACATCCAATATAATCGATCTTATTTGCAAGTGAATCAGCCAGTCAATTCGCACTGTTGAGGTGGCGTGCGCCAGCCAAGGAAAAGGAGAGGAAAGGGTAAGTAAGACTCCCTTTAACTGATTTACATCTCTCATCCCCTTTAGCATCCCCTATTCTTAGATCCAACTCTTCCCTGATTACCACGGTGACCTCGAAAACGTTTCCTTTGCCTTGAATCCCAGACTTTAACCTGTAAGGCTCCGGGTGGAATTCCTGCCGCAAGTTGGAAGCCTCTTTTATTTTCACCCTAGAAAACTCCCCTTTCGTACTTGTCGTGACGTGATGTAACCACTTAATCGACATCGTTCCTTGGATAAATACTATCTCGTAAGTCTTGAAAGATACGTGCTAACTAAAAGGCTTTCATTAGGGTTAGAAAATTTACTTTAAGTATAGCTGTTACTGCCCTGAGAAACAAAATCTATTCAGCACAACAAAAACGTTTTGTTATACAGTTTTTGTTGCCTCTACAAAATGTTGTTTGTTCATACAAAGTTATTTTGTTTTACCAACAAAATATTTTCTTGTTGACACAACATTTTCGTAGATGTCTAACTGACATCTTCAAAAGTAAGTAGATATTAAGAAAGAACTGATTTGCAAGAAAATATTATTCACTCATTAATTCCGTTGTATTTAAAATTGAATGAATTAGTAAATGACTTTCTCATAGAAATCAGTTATTTCTTACAACTGATTTGGGGCTGTCCAATTAATACTTAAGCATTTTTGAGATCATTTTTACTCCTCCCTCTCTACATGTAAGCAGCAGTAAACTTTTTTACAGACATACAGTTTTTGTGAATTCCACCTCTTTTCGGGATTATTTTTTTCAATGTTTATTTATTATAATATAATTTATTATTTGTTATATTAGGAAAAATACCCAACAAAATTTGTATTGATCAAGCCGAAATGTTTTCTTAGTGTGCCATGCATTTTCAGAATAAGAGTTTTTATAATAATGCAAATAATGTGAACTCAGTTAAGAACTCAGTTTAGGAAAGAATCAATTTTACAGAAATTACTGGTTGTGCCAAAATTGGCAGAAAAAACTCTACATTTGAACGACTCTTATCTGCATGAAGCTTTTTTCTGGTCTCTTGACGCTCACTTACATTTTCCACGTTGCGAAGTTTATCGAGCGACATATTTTTAAGGCACGTCAAGCTACTAGAGGTAGTTCGTTAGCCACCAGGTGTTCTCTAGTAGTCGAGAAACACTAGTGCAAGCGCACCTTGATGTAAACTTACGTACGTGATCGTCTGCATAGAAGTGACTTGCCAGTAATCAGCTTGAATATTTACTCCAAGCTAATAAACATTCCCTCACTCGGTCAACGACTTGACGTGGCAGTCGGGATTAGAGAAAATTTCCCTTTGTAGGATGAATATTTGATTGAAACATAATTTTTAAATGAAGCCCAATCTATGTTACACTGCTGAAAGTGCATTTATGCATAGTATTTTAGATAATTATAGTAATTATACTTACTTTAAGTATAATGCGGATTATAGTCTGTATAGTGCATATAAGTTTCCCATCTATCAAAAACTGTTCCAGACTTCAGTTTGCAGAGAAATATTTGGGAAAACATTTGAGAAAGAAGCATTACCAAACACAACTTTTCCACCCTCACAAAATTATGACAAAACTTGCTTGGAGGAAAGAAAATTAATAAAAAGCTTTAATCAAAATAATCTTTTCATGCGAATCTAGTTTCGGGCAATAATTTCCAAATGAGAGCATTCCAAATGGAATTTAAAAGTCTTCATGCAATACACGTTTTGAATAAAAGCTAGTGAAACCTAATTCCTTCCATACGATTATTAATTTTCTTGTAATTACACTAGAATATTTGTAAAACATAACTTTCGAAGATAGTAAATTCATGAAAGAAAACAATACTATAGACAAAATAGAAGTTCGTCTCTCGCAAAATAACATATGATAAAACTTGCTTCCAGGGGGAAAAAAGAGCAGCGATCAATATTTCCTACTCGGGATATCGGACCAGGATCTTACATACACTGGATTCGAGAGTCCGAGCACGTTCTTGAAAACGGGAATTCCATTGAGGGGGACGAATACCCAAAGACGGAGATTGTTCGGCACGCTTCTCGAGAAGACTCATGACGCCCATTAATTGCTCCATTCTTCCGTCTGAGTTGTCGGCCATGAATTTCCAAGTGAGCCCGTAATTCGCAAGGAACCAATCGACGTCCCTCGCGTTCCTGATTCAGGAAAGAAGAACGAGGCGACCTGGACGAAGTGATAAAAAGGAGGAAGAGAAACGTTTTACCCACTTAAGAAATTCTTTCCATCCCTATTATATTTTCTTTTTAAAAACTTGGTCCGAATTCTGACCTAATCATAATCTCTTTATTTACCTAATGTTCCTTAAATTTGACATTTGTATTACGTTCATATCAAGATCTTTTATACTCGTGGTAGCTGGCAAAAATTAAAATGAAGAATTTGACTCACCTGCAAAAAAGAAAATTTAGTTTGTTTTGAGAATACATACATACTTAGTCAATCAGCTGTATGCGCACCCAAGTAGAAATTGTTATCATGTTTTGGTAGGGCTCTGGCCAGTTTATCCTAGATCAAGTAAATATCCCACGTGCAGAAAACTGATCACATCAAGTGGTTTTAAGGAATTTTAAAACAATTTCAAGTAATTTTAAAGAATCTAAGGGGACCTCAAGAAATTTTAAGTCATTCTCAGTCACACCTCTCAGCCTATTTTCTAGCTCAAATGTATTCCTCTAAAACTTTTTAAGTCCCGCTTCGAACGCCACCCATGATTTTTAAAGTTCCGATAAAAAATGTTGTATTCACTGGAAAGAGCACTCTCTCCAGAGTGTAAACCCGTTGGAATTTTTTTGATGCGTCAAAAAACAACGAAAACAAATTTTTTGCAACAAAAGCAACATTTTCGATTTTTTTACGCAATTTTTTAAACATATTTAATATACAAATTTTTACTCAATTTTTCCATAAATTGATTGAAAAGAGTTTAAAATATATTGCAAATTTTTGTTATACCCCTAAAATAATTCTGCAAAATTCTGCTGTGTTATAAAGTCATTAGGGTGTGACACACCCATGCGACTATTACGTAATTCCCATGAGGTGTGACTATATAGAGTTAAGAAACAAAAAACTGCTTCATTATTGAATAATTAAAGGCCTCTGATTCATATTATTCCTTTTTCTCGATATTTTTCAGGTCAGATTTACAAGACAGAATTGTTATTACGTCGAAACAGTGGTTTCAGCTGAGCAAAATGAAACGTGCTTCATTTTCGTAGTGTCGATTTTCTCCCAAAGCGAATTATATCAGCGCTAACCGTGTTTGTCGCTTTCACCGTAGCTTCGCTTTAGGCTGTTTGTGCCTGCACACACCGTCGATATATCCATTAGTAACTCTAGTAACACTATACTTAAATGCAGCACCAACATTAACAGCAGTAACAGCAACAAGCACGAGCACCATTTTGTTCCACATACCCTTCGGCAGGCTTTCTACCTGTTTGCGCTCACCCTCCACTGGTACCAATGTCCGCTCTTCACCCGAAACAGAATAGTGTGTGTACGATTCGTGCTGTCCCTTGGGGTAAATATTCGCAATAGGATTGATGTTTAAGCATAACTCTACGAAGCTCAATGATGCTTAAACGTATGTCGTCATATAAGGGTGGGGCTCTCTAATATCAATCATACCTTGCCACATTTATTCGTAATGTCAAGATCTTGTAGCCAAGTTTACATTATTTTCATGGGAAAACCTCTATTCTGCGAGACATTTTTTATTATAAATTACTTCGGCATAACCATTTATGAAGTCGCTTACAGTGCAGTGCAAACTCAGAAAAATGTTTGTTTGAAGCAAACTAGCATTTTTTGCTTCCTCATAAAGGAAGCTTTGTAGTTGTTACATTCTCCAATATTTATGAAATGGTTTAATTAAACTTTTCGCAGTTTATAAATGTTTATTCAACGTTCTAATTAATTCTCCGAATATTTTTATGTATGTACCATATATATGGTTAATCGCCGTTTTTTGTTATCACTATAACTTTAAGACAGTTGTAGATAAATTGATGAAATTCTCATGGTTTATTTGCCCAACCAATAGCTCAAAACGGGCCAAAGGTCAACTTTTGTTATTAAATAGAAATCTTCTTTTTTTTTATTTCGGCAATCGAAAGAGCGAGAAATTTTACTTTGAAATATGTACCCAGGTCATAAAAAAAATTTTGACTTTGAAAAAACCTTGATGGTCATCGTTAAAATCAAGATAAAGAATTGAATTGAATTGAATTTCTCGTTGAAAGTTATTTCACGAATCACTTTAATCTACCTGAAAAATATATTCAGCCGTCCTGGGACTTTTGTGACACTCTGTATATTAATTATTTTGGAAAATAAGCTTTTGTTGAGATGCAGGATTGGTTACCTCCACGTGGTGCATCTTGGTAACAATCTCATAGAAATTTTTTAAAGATATTTGTATTTTAAAAATACAAAATTAAAAATAAAATTTCAGTGAGATTGGCTAAATACCAATCAATTTTTTAAAGAGTTTTAAAATCCAATATTTAAAAAATCTTTGTACAGGTTGTGCAAATTAACATCATAAATTTAATCAAGTTATCTACAACTGTCTTTAAGTTATAGTGACGACAATAGACGACATATTAGACATTTATCCACTAAAGAAAAATGAGAATAATTCAAAGTTGATGCAAAATGTTTTGCTTCGAGAAAACAGAATTAAATATATTTGTTACTATTTCTGAAAATTTTGAATGCTTCCTCTATGAGGACGCAAATGAATTTGCAACTTCATTATAATGAGGAAGCAAAGTGCACAAGAAATGAGCACAAAAATATATAAATACAGTTAAATGAAACACCCGAAATTGAATTCACAGCTTGTTTTGATATTGGATCAACGTTTCTTTGATTCAAAGAAATTTTCTTTAATGTGAAGAAATACATTTTTTTGAATCAAGGAAAAAAATTCTTTGAATCAAACTTTTTTCTGAGTGCAACAGTGCACCAACTGCAGGGCACTTATAATAGCACTATAATGAAAAGTAAAATGAAGAAACAAGGGGCAGTCATTTTGCGATGAGAAAAATGGGAAGAAAGATGGATAGTTATTCCAAATAAAATGACGAATGTGTCGATCACTTCCCTATTTGGATGAAAGTTTGCAAGTTTGTAGAGTTTAGTTAAATAATCAATACGTGTTGTTTTTATATCGGCAAAGGTTCAAGTTTAAGGGTAAAAACTATACCTCGCATCTAAGGGATGGTTTTCACGTTTGAATTGGAAGCAGTGGAGTGATTTTACAATTGAAATCCATATTAAGAGTTTTCAGTGTCCTCTTTTTATTATTTACTCTTTGTTATTCTTTTTATTTGTTCATTTCTTTTTACAATTATTTCTTCTTTTATTTCCAGACGTCTTTTTTTCATTTTTCATACCTTATTGTCTGTTAATCATCAGGAATAATTTCATTCCTGTGGGAATCATAATCGTAGGTGAAATATTGTTAGACAATAAGGTATGAAAAATGAAAAAAAAGACGTCTGTAAGTAAAAGAAGAAATGATAGTAAAAATAAATTAATAAATAAAAACAACCAAAAAGAGAAACTTGTATAGGCTCCATTTTTAGTCCGCCATCTTGAATTTTGCAATTTTGACCTCAAATTTGGAATTAGAGACATCAAAAACCTCTAATAAGCATTCAAACTTTAAAATCACTCCACTGATTCTAATTGAAACGTGAAAATCACCGTTCAGATGGGAGGGGTAGTTTCTCTCCTTAAACTTGAATCTTTGCCGATATAAAAAAATGGTCGATTATTTTCCAATACTCTCCAAATTTGCAAAGTTCGTAGCTTCACTTGTGAGTATTTATATGTATAGGACGAATATCTAGATATTTAGGATGAATATATTTTTAATTAAATTTTTTGCCTAGTTAAATGTTCAGTTTGAATATCCTTTTTTCTTTGTGAATGGACAAAACTGCAATCAAAAATTATAGCGTTCTACAACTTAGTATAATTGAAACAACTTTTGTGTTTAATTCTAATGAACAAATCGAAACCAACATTTCTCAACTTCGTAAAGTTAAATATATACCATGACGGGAACAAATGCGAGTAAGCAGTAAATACGGTAAATACTGCACGATTTCCACTGGAAATCTGTTGAAATTGCAAAGGGCTCTGAATTCAGACAGTAAGCTTGGATTTGGATTTTGCCGATGGCATACTAGATTCGATTCTAGACTACTTAAGTTGAGCTAGGATCGCGATTCAATCGATATGATTAATTAGATCGGTCGACAAATCCACTAGGTTGTTAAATTACAACGGTTTTACGCCTCGAAAGCGTAAAATGATCAAATCATAACATTTTTCTTATACTGGGTTAGTACGATATAAAATGTTACCAACTCTTTAAATAACATTATTAATCATCTCTAGCTTGATGAAAAAAAAACTTGTGGAATGTGGGGTAAACGTCGTTGAATTCAAAATTGCTTGCTTTATCGTTAATCGCAATTATTTCTACCCTGCATTATCTAAAACATCAAGTGCTTAATAAAACGTACTGCCTTGATATTAGGAGCGAAAAAATAGGTTAACGTTCGACCTCTGCTTACTTAAAGAAGATATACCAGCATTTGCATACTACATGGAAGAATTAATAAAAGTCAGCGGAACGCCTACGGGGTAACTGACAATATAAAATCTGAACACTCCCTTCAGGTGTGAATCAACTCTTCATTTCGGCAATTTCAATCAATCCCGTTAGAAAATTGAATTTTCAGATTTAATAGCAGATCATAATTCAGATGAATTGTCGCTTTAATTTCGAACATTCAAATATTAAAATCTTAAAGCTGATGTATCACCAAGAACATATAAAACTCTGAAGTGAAAGAAAACCTAAGGTAATCGTCAGCCTCTGAAATATTCAATATATCCAGAATAAACACTGGTTGGATTTTTCTTGCTGATATTCAGAAGCAACATAGCGTGCTCGTGGTGACGGCAAACGATAAATAAATCTGACGGAAGTACTGAAAGCATCACGGATGAGAAAATTGCGAGTCTGAAACGAAATTAAATGGTCCCAAGATTTCCCGAGGTTTTTGCACTCGGTTGATCCGCCAAACTCAGCTTCCACTTCCCGCTTCAGCTTGAGCTTTAGCTTATACTCTTCTACTTTTCGACCTGTACTCATACTACGTTTTCCTCAACGTCTTGTCGTCATACCAAGCGCAAAATTACAGTTTCACTTCTACTTCTGTATTTATATTTGTTGTTTACCGACCCCACGTGGCCTATGTATCTACCCTTCCCTCATCGCGACGAAGAAGTCAAGTTAAATATTGAGTCAACAGAAGGAAATTTTGAAAAAGATATCAATTTGGATATAATTTACTCGTGCATTACTTGATGGGGGTTTTGAACATGAATCGAGATTTAAGGGTTGTTTTAAGGGGTTTAACCCAAGGGGATGAACCGTCACTTTTCAATTATGAGATATATTAATTCATCTCCCTATCATGTAAAAAAAGATCTCGCCTTCACGTGAACTGATATATACTATAATTTAATTCCCATTATGGCTGACTTCAAGGACTTGCACTACTTAAAACTGATTGTGTATATGTCTGGCTTAAAATTTCTAACACTACTTAAAATTCATTATGTATCCTTTTCAAATATTTCATTAGTTTAATTTTATTATTCTAATGGCTGACGTAAAATTATGTATACTACTTGAAGACAGTAATGGCTGACTTTCAAACATTTATATTACTTGACTTATGAAGAATCTGCCATAGTGGGTGAGAATTAAAATTACTAACATTATTTAACACTCATTACGTCGTGAAAATTTTCTATTTTTTAGAATATCACATTTTATTTTATTTTTATAGATTTACAATTGTCTTCAGATCAAACCGTTTCTTAATTGCATGAAAGGCAGGTCAAATTTGGTCATTCCCCCGTGGAAACTTTCCTAATTATGTCTAATTATTGCCTAATTATTATTTGACTGCCAATCCGAGCTCAATTGAGCAACCCTACTCGTAAAGAAATCTTTAAATTTAATAGTTTTATTATTAAAATGATATTTAGGTTGTGATTTTGAAAGTGCCTTGTGACCGACCAATTATAATAAAAGTTTAATAATTTATTTAATTTAAATTCATTGGGCATTGAGTAGTTATTCCAATTTTGAGCATAAGCACTCAGTTTCACAACCTAGAACAGAACCTAATTAATAATTAGGGTGTGATTAGGGAGCCTAATTGGGCCCGATTGGGACTTCGGAAACTTAAATAGGACTTATTTAGGTTCCAACTATATGGTACTTATCCTAATTTTCCTCTCTGTAACTGATTTACGAACTATTTAGAAATTTCCGATAGGATCCTGGTCAGTTTTCCCTTTTTTTAGTGTGGCCCTGACCTGGAAAACTGGCAAGGTCCTCACAAGTTGTGTAACGGTCTCACGGATAAACGCCTCATGTAGAGAATAAAGAAATCATTTAGGATGAATTATTTGCAATATTTGAGAGCTTAAGTATTTAATTTTCTACAAATTTAAAAAAATTGTTTATTATTATTTAAAAAATTGTAATTGGAGATGGCAAAAGTCTTAGGATTCTGTTACTTTTTCATATACGTGCATACATTAAGACAATAATGTTTTAGAAAAATTAAATAATTAGGCGTGGAAAATATTGAAAATACCCTATTTTTACAAGATTTGTGGTTTTAACGGGGAAAAATTTTCAATGCCGATTTCATTATCAATGCTTTATAAATGCCTAATTATATTAAAATATTTTTATTGAAAATGTAAATGACGACCAGGATCTCGTCAGAACCCCATTTTAAATAGGTTTGAATGGGGAAATATCTGTACAGGTATTTTAACTTACACTCCAGTTGTTACTTTGCAATTAAATTTACTAAACCCTCTTCACAACAATACACTCGTCAAGTCTGACTTTAAACGGACTTAGACTACTTGATGCGTCTTTATAAAGAATCTGCAATGAAAAAATTCTTAGAATTATTTTCGAAACATTTTTAAAGACAAACCTTATATGTCTTAATAAAAGTTTGAAGTAGTCATACATTTAAATTCGCTTGCATATAAGTTGAATGCAAGTAATATTGGATGCTTTTTCATTTATTTTACCAACATTTAATTTTGATAAACATACAAATTTTCAAGTATTTAATTCTGAAGACTGCAGCTTTTTTAATTTTGATATTAATGAAGTTCGTAAAAACTAATTTACTAAAATATAATTCACAATCCTTTCATTGCCAAACAAGTAGACGCATTAATTAATGCATCATAGTAGATCATGCCCGAAGCAAATACTAAGGTTGAAAG
The DNA here is from genome assembly GCA_032275145.1 of Synergus laeviventris. Taxonomy (NCBI): domain Eukaryota; kingdom Metazoa; phylum Arthropoda; class Insecta; order Hymenoptera; family Cynipidae; genus Synergus; species Synergus laeviventris. Next base: position 2,819,867 of record JAUESI010000038.1, on the reverse strand, counting down.
TAACATTTTTTCTATTAATTAAAGGTAAAATAACTGAAAATTCCACTGGCAGGTGCGCATGTATAATTCTAATCAGTGCAATTCTTTGCTTCCGGCTAATTAACCACCTCCGCCCTTTAAGCTTCACATCATATATATGTGCATTTGTATGAATTCATTTACAATTATATACATATATACATGTATTTATGAGAAAAAAGCAAAATCCCGATTAGTCGTCTTCTCTGTGCAGATTATTTTTAATTTCTGCATTGTAACAGGATAATCCAAAGGAACCACAGATCCATTCATTCTTTCCCTTCCGCTCCACCTAGTTCTTATCTTGTTCAGTATTGTCGACGAAAATGGAGGGTATGTTAATGACAAAACGTCACCCTTCGCGTAGTTTGCATGCGAATTGAGGCAAATGAGTAAATTAGGGTTTCCCATTGCTCATTTCGAAAAATAGCAATTGCAGTACTAAACACGACACAATTTTCGCAGAATACTGAGGGAGTTGCGTTGAGGCACTCTGAAAGTATATTATCTACTCTTCTGCAACATTTTTCATCACATTTCGGAAATAAAAAAGAATAAGACATTTTCTAAATTGACCTCTACACTTTACTCTTTTGCCATTTTTACTTGGAAGGGATTATATCAATAAATCAGAAGACCAATAACTGAATAAGACACAACTATATAAAAGCCCGTTTTGGCTTTCCGGTCGCGTACGTGTCCCCTTTCTACATTAGTGATAATCTTGTTATTTCTTTGGTAAATGGGGAAAAAGCGAGCGATGAAGTGAGTCGACATGAGAAAGACCAGTTGCCCTGATTTCTGTCGTCCCTACCATACAAATGCTCATCTAAAAAAAAGAGAATGACTATGGTGAAATTAAAACTAATGTAATTCCAAATTAACTTAATAAGAGGTTCATTTTTATACACATTTATTATTAGATAGATTTAAAACAAACGGAATATCTTTATTTATATACTAGAGTATTGAGAAACTAATTTTTATTTCTTTTATAAAAAGAAAATCTATCTTCCACACAAGCTTTAAATCTGAAGATTAATGCAAAAACTTTCTACTCTACAATTTTTTGAATCTTTCAAAGTTATTAGAGGTGATGGTAAACCTTGAAGAAAGTGAACTTGGTGAGAGATATTTTGTTTAGGTGATACTTTTTTTCATTACTTTGCCCCCCTTTCCCCCCTGAGAAGTTTTTTTCATTTTGCTGTGCTCTTTGGCTCATCAGAGTCGTCACGGGAAACATAAAAAGGTGCGAACCAGCTCTCCTCAATCTTTATAAGACTTACGTGCCGCACATAATAATTTACTTTATGAAGCTTTACTTTTGCCGTTGCAGGATCATCACTTTCATCCCCTTTATATTACAGATACGTATATTATACCACCGACTCGTATTCGACCTCGTAACGCCCACCGATTACGACAATGACAAATGTCTTCGGTACTGCAGCTAAGTCACGAGACAGGGCATAAAGATATTGCACTGTGAGGCAGGACGAACTAATTTGACATAGATATAAGATGACTTATGGGGCAAAAGGGAAGTTTCAATTGCCCGAAGAAAATATTGAACTTAGACTCGAGAGTGCCGCTGCGATGTATGTTTCACTATACACGTCAAACTATAATTTTATATTGTCTTTTACTATATATATGTAGGTACCCAGCGGACACGAAATTTAAAAGACGTTTTTAGAACGTTATTTGACCTGACTTAGAACGTTTTTAGGACGTCCTAAAAAGTCTTGGGACATTCGTACCCACTGGGATGTTAACATTTTGTTTAAAGAATAGCTTTTTATTTCTCAATTTTTAGATAAAGATAAAACATTATAAACAAATATCCCAATAACTTAAATTTCTATAATTTTTTTTGTTTTATTTTAATTTTTGACTGTTGAATTTGCAAAATTTGAGATTAGAATTTGAGGTTGCAATAAAGTACTTTCAACAATTTCCTTTGAATAAATAATTAATTGAACGGCACGCGTGGAGCTTATAAAAAATATTTTTAATATGTCACTAATACAATACTGCGAAATTTAATTAAAAACACAGTGATAGTGACCGTCTCAGTAATTGGAAATGCAATGCGGAACATTTAAATATTCTTAAACATATTAAAAATGTGCGGAAACATTACTTTTTTTATTAGTGTAGAAAATTTCATGAATAAAAGGCTATAAAAGTTATGCAAAACAAAAATAAATAGTGGTTAATAAATTCATTACATAAGACCTTCAAAAATATTAGAAAATTTTTACTAGGAAGTAGATTCTATACTGTTGGCTTCGTAAAATTTATTAAACGGCCTAAACTTTTTTCAATCATTCCCATTTCATAATGTCAATTTTAAGTTATTATTTATATTGATTTTAAATTCAAAATTGTTTAAATTGTTAAAACTATCTTATCTGGCCAGTGGTGTCTCCTGGCTGAATCTTGACCACTCATAGGCTAAGTTGCACTACTCAGTCGGTAAGCTACGAGTATAATCAGTAATCCAAGCCTCAAAATTCATTTGAAAATATACTTCAAATTAATTTTTTATGAGGTGATAATTTTGGTCTCAGTATAATTCTTAATTTTTAAATATTAAATTTTGTATCTAAAATGTATATTTCCTAACTGAACAGTCCATACAAATTTCCAAACCAATTAAATTCTATAAAAAGACGGATTAATCAGTCATAAATAAAAATTCACAATTTCCTTACTTTAATGACACTCATCGCTTCATTAAAAAAAATCAGAAATGACCTGACAAACAAATAATTTGCAAAGGATATTTGAGCTAGAATCACCGATGTATGAAAAATTAATGAAGATCGAAGGCTTCTTTTTTCCTCATAATAATAAACTTGCAATTGACATTTCAACTTTTTCTTGTTAATTAAAATTCCATTTCTGAACCAGATTTTAAAATTGTGTTCATCATTCGAGCAAATTAAAAATCGCTAAACTTTGTCTTGATTAAACTTCTGCTCGCGATTCCAGAACGAAATATAGTGAATATATAGGTACAAACTGCACTATGAGGACTTTACCTGACCTGTACAGGTCAGTACGCCTCTCTAATTGGATTACTTAGCAATTCAAAGTCCTCAAGAAATATAATAGTCAAGCGGTTTTGTCTGACGAGTCAAATCAAGACCGTTAAATGAATGTCAATAACAAGTTTCGAGGACACTGAAATTTTTTAAATCTCTGTCATTGGATAGTCCTCAATAAAAATAAGAAAAATGTCAAGAGGAAAATTTTTTCATAGATTGTAGAGTAAAGATTAAATGTAAATTTTCAAATGATTACAATGTTTACTCACAAGTGTGATGAAATATTTCTTCTAGAAAAATAAAGCATTTTCAATTTTTGATGTAAATTGGACTGAAGTTTTAGAATTTTAGACAAATTATTGTAAATAAAACCATTTTTTTTAGTGAGAATCTTTGAAGAAAAACAAAATTCGTCTGAGCAGACGTCTGAAACATCAGCCCAATTTGCTGTAACCATATAATTCTAAAATTCTTCTTATTGAATTAAAAACAATTCAATTTGGAAAATAATTTAGTTTCCAGTTTTTAAGTAGAGAATAATCACAAGACTAATACTAGCTCAGGTCCCAAGAATAAATTATGTTATTGTATCAAAACATATACCAAATGACTATTGTCAAAATTTTGACTTAACTTTACTATGTTGGTCCCAGGATGGCAAACTATGAAGGGCCAACATAGTTTTGAAATATTCGCTCTTGAAGGCCTCATGTACTGGGCATTTGCAATTATAAAAAGTTTCAAAATAAAACAATTATATTATATACTTGTTCGTTGGGCACATTTTTATATCTAAGATTATTTACATCTGTATAAATACTAATCAAATTATTCATTTTATATTTAACAAATAACGAATCCTAATTTAAATCCAAGAAAATATTTTTAAATTCACGTTTTTTTTTCAGGTAATAAAGGGGCAGTTAGGACCCAATGAGAATACTGTAGACGAGCGCACTTATAGGGCCCATAGAGGGCCAGCATTTAAAAATGTCTAAGCTGGTCAATTTCCATTTATCGATCTATTTAAAATTGAATTCAGGAGAAAAAAAGTATAAGTTTAGATATTTTTTCCTTCGATTTTCGGCCGTTGAGAATAAGATGCACATTGTTTTTCTTAGATGAAATACAAAAAAACAAAAATAGAACCGTGATCGCTGTCAATCTCATCACTATAGAGAAGCTAGCATGCTCTTTCAAACTTCACACATAATGAGTAATGCAGGACATGAATTATGCATACATGTCGATCGAAAACTACTTCCGTGGAAAATGAAAACGTCAATTACTGGACCTGACATACGCATTTTCCAAATAGCAATCGATAGTTACTTATTATTAATGTTATTATTACTGCGGATATAACAAATTTTATCCAAATAAAAAGACTACTTTTCGATTTACATCATTGGAATTTAAAAAAAAAATTGAGGTATTCAATGGTTGTTCATTCCTCAATTCATCAAAAATAAAGGCATATTTTGCTTTCAAATGACAGGAAAAAACTACAAGAATTCCTGTAATTTTTCGCGACTACAGGGGAAATGACAATTGAAATCCCTGTTGTTCTCGATAAAATGACAAGAAAAAAATGACAGGAATGTCTGTAATTTGTATACTGTCATACTTTTTCATAAGGGAATATCTGCAAAAAAATTGCGAACTCTTTATAGTTAAAATTGAAGATAGTTAATAAATAGTACGAATTAGACACCTAAGCTTTTTTGTTACAACTGCAATTTGATTGACTAATTGAAATGCACGATGATGATTAATTAATCAAATGACTTTAAGTAACATCAGTGACTAGAGTATCGTAATAATGCGTGTAACAGAGTTTTTCATTTTTCCAGAGGTTTTCCTTACTGCCTTTGATTGATGATCTTATATTGTTAATGAAATTTTCGGTGCAGCGTAATCGAAGCTGAGGATTTTCAGTCACCGGAGCTCACTTTGGTTGCGAAAACCATTAATGTACGACCATTATAAATTATCTCCTACATAGTTTATTACTCTACCAGATACGCCTCTCAGTATGTATAGCTAGTTATTAATTAATATTTCGAATATGATTATTAATGAGATGTCAGTAGCGTCAGTTCCCTTCTTCTGCTTCTTCATTCACAACTCCCACTTTCCTTCTTTTTCGCATCGGCCTTTCTATTCATCCTTGACGCTTTGACACCCGGACGTCAGACTTACAATCCGCTCTCAAACGTGCCAGCAACATCACTCCTCAAACAACAATTATTTATCGTTCCAAATCATCCACCAATTTTTATCAGGCTTTTCTTTAATCTCCAGAATATAAATCCTAATCGTCAAATCAATTTGCAAGTGGATTTGAATATTCGTGATTTATAGGGTGAACAGTGATGAAGCCAAATAAAAACAAAACGTGTTTGAGAGAAAAGTGTTTATAAATGGTGACAAATGTGAAAATCGGGGAAGCCAATTATGACAAATGGAACTTTAATAGATGATCTGAGGGACGAAGAGCTCGCAAAATGGGAAGTTGGCATTTTGGCCTGCACTTTAGTTATCATCTTGATTGGAAATTCACTCGTTTTGCTTGCTATTTATCTGAAGAGCCACTATGGTCATCGAAAAAAATTGACGAGGATGCACTTTTTTATTATGCATTTGAGTGTGGCTGATCTTCTTACTGGTATTCTCAATGTTTTGCCTCAAATGGTTTGGAAAATCACTTTTAGGTATGCATTCATATCAAGATATAATAATAGAGAATCGGATTATTTTTATTATCCCAAAAATCTGTTTTAAGAGTCTTGAATTTTAACTTCTACAATGTATATCAGATAAAAAATTATTCAAACATAATCAACATTAATTAAAATACAATCGATTTTATTAATGGAGATGTCTGATATTGAATTTTCAAGATGATAAATAATATTTTAATAAAATTAATAATAATAGAATGTAAATCATAATTACGTTATTGATGGTACAATATTATTTCATTTATACGTTAATTATGTACAATAAAATTTGTACTGGGGAATAATCCTATATTATGATGGCATGGAAAACTGAAACGTGAGAAATATTTATGACGTTTTCGGGAAGTAGTTAGAATTTCCATTCGAGTTGATCGCTTTAGGTGAAAACAGATTACAGAAAATGGAAATTGTCAATTGTGAATGCATTTTATCTTGGAATTTGGATTTTGCGTTTTACTTTTAATTTAGAAGCTTTCTTTTTTCATTTTTCTGACAGCCAAATGAGATAAATGTACAAAAGTGTTCTAGATTTCAGGGAGGACAGATCCTCTGCAAATTGATTAAGTTCGGCCAACCTATAGGCCCTTACTTAAGCTCCTACATCCTCACGGCGACAGCGATGGACAGATATCATGCGATCTGTTTACCCTTCAGTTATTGTCGGACTACGTCAAGAAGATCAAGGATTATGGTCTACTGTTCCTGGATAATTGCTCTCATACTTTGCACTCCACAAGTCAGTCTCAACTTCCTTTTCTTTTACATTCAGTCATCCATCAAAAAATATTATTGCGTGCACAACTTTTTCTGTAACTTTTATGCACAATGCACATCTATCATTATATCATCCAAGATTAAATGATTGAGTCATTTGAATTCGTCGACTGTGTTTTTTGTTCAAATTGAAAGCCAGCCCAATAATAATTCAATGTCATTCGAACATAGAAATGTATTATTCAATTGTTTGGGAAATATTTTTGGCCTGTACTTTTATATTTCAATCTCAATTTCACACTCTTTTTCTCAGATTACACATTATCAATGTAACAGTGAGAATTTTTTATGTAAAATAAGAACAAACTAATACTTTTTGAAAATCATTCCCTGCTCATAATACTAGAAGAATTTTCAATTTTAATTCAATTGCAGGTTTTTATTTTTTCATATCAAATGATTTCCCCTGGAGTTTGGGATTGCTGGGCCACATTTAGCGTGCCTTATGGGCAAAAAGCTTACGTTACATGGTGAGTTTAGTATTCTTTCGCATACTTTATTTACTGTATTTGTCTCTATTTTCTAGAAATTAAATTTCCGGATGTAGCAAACATGAGGAAAATATTTTCTTATACTCTAGCCAGTTCCATTTCATTATTTTCTCTTTTCACTTTTATACTATGTTTCACTCAATGAGTCGAAGATTTGCTTTTTTTTTCTTTATATGGAAGACTGTCTGGAAATGGATATGTCATAATAATCAGTTATCCATTTCCGTTTCTGTTTTCTGTTTCACGACAGGTATAGCATATCAGTGTTCCTGCTTCCATTCACAGTTTTGGTCTACACATACACTGGAATCTGCATAGGGGTTTGGAAAAACAGTGGAGTATCGGATCCATTAGAAACGAGATATGCAAAAAATTCAAGTTTTCAGAAAAAAGGAAAAAGTCCGGTAATGAATAAAGCGAAAATCAACACTATGAAACAAACCATAGTTGTTGTCACTCTCTATGTTTTGACATGGAGCCCTTTTATTATTTGTGAACTTTGGATGGCTTGGGATTCAAGAGCTCTCAGCTCATCAATTTTCGATGGTAATTTTTCCTAGTATCCATTCTTGTTTCTTATACTTTATCTCTTGTTCGTGTTTTTTTTTGTTTTTTTTTTTCATTTCAAACTACTTTTTTCTTTTCAATTCGATCCTTGTTCTTTCTTTTTTAATTACCAGTTTCTTTTCCTTCCACTTTGAATTTTCAACTTCCGACTTATGTAATTAATCCCTTCCTTTCATATCATCATCATTTCTTCCTTTTCGCATTGTTACACTAGGAAATGATTTACTACTTCTCAAATATGGCATTTCTCAATGAAAACTACACATCTTAACATAAATTAAAATCTCGGTATAATGAATGAATTTTTTGATCAGATATAAATTAACCTTTGTTCTCAGATTCTTACAATCTTTCTGTCTCAAGCAATACATATTTGCTCTAAAAAAACAGCCGTTATGCAAATTTTGCAAATAAGACGTCTGGTTTTTAAAATGTTAAACAGCAAACCTTATTTTCCATAATTAATTGTAAAAAAAATTCCAAAGAGTTTGAAACAAGACAGTGCGAGTCCAAACAAATAAAATGGCTGAATTTAACCATTTAAAATATTTAATATGCGCTTTGAACACAGTTTTCCTGGAGTTTAAGGAGTTTCACTATTTCGAATTATAATTTGTAAAGTTAAAATTAAAAAATTGTAAAACCTACTATTTTCTTTACAAAAATTACAATTTTAAATAGTAAAACTCAAATTCTTTAATTGACTTGGAATAATCCAATTTATTCAATGTTTTCATAGTTCCTATATATAGATGATTGTTGAAATAAAATACTATTTTTACAGGTCCAATATTTACTCTGCTTTCATTACTAAGCTGCCTCACAAGTTGTGCCAATCCGTGGATATACGTAGCATTTAATTCCGAACTACGGGTCATCTTAATGAATTTTGTACGGAGAATAACGAAACATAAATATTCACCAGGATCAGGTAATTGAGTTCAATTTATAACCGCGTTTAATGTTCTCTTATATACCGTATAATCTGCCAGTTTACCTTCAATCAATTAGAGAGTTTTTCACTTTTAGTAAATAAATACTGTGTGGGAAATATTTTTATGTAACAGGAAATATCTTACAAGTGGAAAGTTAATTAAATCGTGAATTGAAGATAACTGTAAGAAAAGTATGTGACGAGGAAGTTATTTTTAATGTAAATATTATTCATAATTTTTGTTATAATGGTTCAAAACCTGTACTTCTTTCTCGTATTCATGAAATATTTTTATATTTTCATAAAATAAATTAAAAATAAATAAATACATTGTGGAATGCTTACGTGTAAAAATTGGTAAATAATTCCAGAAGATGCTTCCAGAACTGTTAACTCGAACGACATTTCGACAACCTCATCATTGATCTCCAAAGTCTCCATGCATCACAATACAGTGGTGAGAAAGAATTCTGAAACAAGAGAAAGAAATATTTAGATGATGTTAAAGGTAAAAGTAAATATTTTTAATTACAAGTATTATATTATAAGCTATTTGTATGTAAAGTTGCAATTAAATTATAATAATCCAATATAAAGAAATTATGCAAAGAAAACAAGTTCTTATATCTATTTATTTTAGTTAAAAGAACCCACAAAGCATTTTTTTATCGTAATCGATACAAAAGCTTCATTACAATGATTTTATTAAACATGCAAAGAAATCCTAATAAAAATTTTTAAATTCCAGGCAGATACGATTCGAGAAAAGTGAATTCTTTTTATTCAAAATGGTCTTTATCGCCTTTGAATTTACCCGATCCAGAAATATGACACACCTATGAAGATCACTCATTCTCAAACTTGGTCATCACTTTGCCATTCTTCGTTCAGTTTGCTCCGGTTTACATTTCTTTACAGTTCCCCTCATTAGTATTTCCATCGAACGAACCTCTATTATATTCCATCGTTTGTATATCCATTTTTATCCCGATATCCCAGCGACTCTCATACTTATGCTAATTTCATCGTGTCAGGGGTGACCCTCCGAAATTTGGTCCCATCCTCTTTCACGTAAAAGGGATTAGCCGTGGATTGCATAACATTAAACTACGAGAGGGTAACAATTTTCGTAATTCAATTATCACTCAAGTGCCTTTCAGGGCACTGTGAAATTTATTATAAATTTTAGACTCAAGCCCCAGTGGTTTCACTTTCAACCCTCGTAACCAGAAAGCTTTTAAGTCAAGGCCGGAACTTTTATAATTTAAAAATATTTGTTTTTAACTATACATTATTTTATCATAATTTATCAAAATGGAAAATAGAAGTTGAATTAGAAACCAACTGTTACCTCCAACTTGGGAACTTATTTTGGAAAGCTGGCAAATACAAGTTTTTTAAGTTGAACCTTTTTTTGTAAACATATATTTTAAATTATTGTAGAAATTGAATTAGAATATGAAGAGGAAGTTAGTCATCTGGAAAATTGATGCGTGAATGGATTAAACGACCGTCCCTGGTGAAGATGAGTAAGGTAAGTGTATCAATGGATATGTATGAGAACCTCTGGAAGAACACCTGAATACTTAATAAACGGATAAAATGAACATTATTAAAGTCTGTCTGTGATCGATTCACATTTTTTCAGAAGGCAAGTTCCTTAGTCACACGTGAAATTTTACGAGGTGTGCATGGTATCTCCCATAAGGTGGAACATCTCCAAGTTTTGTGATAAGCGAAAGGGTTTTCTTTCCAAATGGACCACAAACAGGAGGAATATCACGGGAAATTCTCCAAATATGAGGTACCAGATTGACACAGTTAACGATAAAAAAATTAATTAAAATCAATATTTGATTACTAAAAGCTAATATTATAGACTTATTAAAAATTTAGCTGCGATAATTCAGATAGAAATCAAAATGTTCGGGAAATAAAATTCCTAATTTAGACTAGATTTAAATAATTTTAGTAACAAAGGCATTCCTAGATTATTTATGATGATGTGTTGAAGTTCCATTATGACGTCTGCAAGAATGACGTCAACATCGTGTTTTTAAACAAATAATAAAATATTTATAGCTCCTAACTTTTACCTCTCAATAGATAGATCTTTTTGCAATATAAATTATAAAATTATGATGATCATATTTTTTGTATAAACCTGAAATTCAGAGAAAGTAAAAAGTATACAAAATTTTCTCAAGAAAAGAAAGTTAGGAAAAAACTCTGAAAGAAACCCATTTCGAATTAATTGTTATATAAGATGATAAAAATCTCCTTAAATGATACGAATTAGTGGAAAACATGCAATTTCCAGTAATTCTTGAATTCTCTAACGACATAAGTAGGTGAAATTATAATTCATTTATCGATAAAGAAATGAAAGTAAAGTCTATTATTATCTCTTAATGAAATTTTAGTCGGATAAAGACAGTAACGATGAAGAATCTTCACAACCTCGAGTCTTGCTTGACCTGGATGAGAATTCGAAGCAGCAACAAGTACTGAATCTACAAGATTCAAGTTCTTCGTCAACTCATTTTGATGTGGTTCAGCGATCCGGTAAATAATAATTATTAAATGTAGTAATAGTACTAAAAATTTAGTTAGGACCATTGTTAAAATAACCTAATTTTCAAAAATTCAAAAACCAACAAATAATAAAAAGTGTCTATTTAAGAAAAAAGAATCAGATGGGAATTCTTTAAGAAAATAACGATTGAAAAGTTTGTTCTCCATACTTTAGAAGAACAATTTACAAGTCGAAAGCAATCCTTAAGAAGACGTTGGCAAGAATCAGGGTTTGAACAACGTTCACAAACTTCGGATGGTGTAGTTGTAATAAGGGTACCAGAACCTGAAGTGGTAGAATCTCAATCCAATTTGGAGCTACTTCATCAGACAAGTATTAAATCTGTCCAACGAGAAGCAACTCAAACAGAGAAAGGTATTTATTTTATAAAAGCTTTTTTTATCAATGACTAATTAAAGAAATATTATCGAAACTGCAAGTATAAAAATCAGTATAAAATAATTAATTAAAACTAATCAATTATGAGCATCAGATTTAAAGATTTAAATAGTCTTCAAATGGATGCGCTTATATATAAATTGGAAAATTAATTATTTAAAGAAAGCGTTTATTCAAATTTCAATTTACCTCATCCTCAAAAACTGATGACTCGTTATTTCAAAATTTCAAAAAATAAAATAAGGAACTAACTACCCTTATGGAATATTCCATAAGACTAGACAATTCCATAAATTAACCCCAGATATTTCCCTACTATGTATAAAACAAAATGCCGGATTACATGATTTTCGAATCCCTTTATTAGTAAAGAGGGCTGCTTCTCTGTCTAGTCTTCAATTTCTCATCCAGTTTTTTTCGAAAATGAGCATTTTCCTCCTCTAACCTTCTACTTCTCAGTGCTTGTTCTAAGATAGTTGCTCGCAAATTTTCATCTTGAGTCAATCGAATCAAATCAAAGATCACTTCATCCCCTCTATTTCGCTTTGTTCTTCTTCTATGTTGAGTAAAATCGTAAGAATTTAGATATTTCTTTGTCCTACGCTTCCTACTATCGTTCCTTTCAACCCTTGCAACCCTTTGTGTTCGATCCTTTGTACTTGTTGCGACAGAATACTTATCTGGCATTTTTTCCCTCGATTTCTTTTTTGCAGGATCCTTTCTTCCGAGTAATTGCAAAAAAAAGTCAAGAAATATGTGTTTGAAGAAGCTACTTCTCCACCAGGAATTTTTACTAGAATTTTCGTCTTCAGTGGTGGAATTCGAATCTCTTTTTTCTTCTGTAGCAACTACCTCAGGATTAATATTAGATATTTTTTCAAGCTCAGGGGAAAATTCTGGTGTCATTGTATCCACCGAAATTGCAATTCTAGAAGGAACTTTAATAATTGTGGAAGCATCCTGCATCTTCACTGGTTGAGTTCTTTTAGAACAAGTAGTTTCCTTTTTACTTAGAAGCGAACATTTTTTTATTTTTAGAGCTGAAGGCTCAATTTCTGTCTGAACTTCTGTATTTTGAGTTTTCAACCCTTCGGAAACTATTGAGTATTCTGAATCTTTATTATCGGTATAAAAAAACGTTGCAACTTCTTCAGAACGTTGATTAAATACTACTTTTTGCTGGTTCTTTATTTTGGGTCTGTTAGTTGAGGGTTTATCTTGAGATTTATTTGGTGAGTCGGGAAATATCGAAGCGTTTGGAAATACCCGCATGATCGTCATTTTCTTGCGGAGATGCGGGGGATGTTGCTGAAAGTACCTTGCGTCGTTCAATCTTATACCTGTTATCAAAACATCCTTTTATTTCATTAAGTGCGGCTCTCTAATTTATAATTACTTGAAAAATTTTAATAAGTTTCCTTAAATTCTAAACAACAAAATTAAAATGGAAGAGAAATGTCAAACAAACTAACCTTTTTTACTTGCTTTCATGTCCATTCTGTTGCCCTTGATCTACAATTATAAGCTTTTAAACGCATCTCCGAGTTTGTAATATGTTTTTCTCTTTCTATCCACCCACATTTTCGGGCGCAAAATCGATTGAATATTTGATGACCGTTATTGTTATTACATCTTTCCGAAATTTGAAACTAAAAAAAAATTCATCTTTCAATTGTTTTAATATCTGCCATTTTGTATTTAGATCAATTAAAATGGAATATCATTCAAAGAAGAAAATAGGCATGTATAACAAACATCTGCAATCTAATTGTTAATAATATTCTTTTTCAGATTATAAAAAGTCAGCTTGTGATCGAGAGAGAACACGCATGCGGGATATGAACCGGGCCTTTGAGATATTGAGATCGAAACTGCCGATCTGCAAACCACCTGGCAAAAAGCTATCAAAGATAGAGTCTTTGAGACATGCGATAACATACATCAGACATTTGCAAAGCCTCTTAGAACCTCAGTACACGTACGTTCCAAGCATTCCTGAAAGATCTGGTTACTATGGAGCGACGACTGCCAGCTCAGCCTTTGAATCACAGTATCCGAATAGATGGGAATCTTTTGCCTACTACCGATACGATTACCATGCTCCTTTTGCTTCCCTCCAAGCTCCAGCTTTACCTCCTTCTTTGCCAGCTCGTTTGCTACATCATGATCAGGACCTTCACTACCATTACGACACACACTCTTAAGAAAAATTCTCTAAACCTAAATCAAGTACCAGAAACTCAACCTAATTTTAATCATAAAGATATAAATCTAACATCAAGTTCTAAGTAGTAAAATACCAACATTCTCTGTACTTCCATCGCCAAAGAAACTATCCGAGAGGAAACCAAAGAAATCGGTTAAGCAATAACAAGTCGTGCGTTTGAAGTCACTTTTTATTGCAAATCGTTGTCTTAAAAATAATATATCTTACAAAGAACTGATATATCTTTTCGCCCTCTCCATCAGTCTAGATGACTGTAGTATATTTGGTTTGCTGAGCAGTATTGGGAGGAGTTGCTGTGGGATGAATATGAAGGGGCAGGTCCCAAATCATCGTCTCGACATCTAGAGTTGCAGGTCCTTGCCAAGTTGTCGTATTTTCGTTCGGCATTTCGACAAGTTTTGTAGTAATCACAAATTCAAAATGCAGACGCCATTTAAGTGTCATTAAATCGGTGCTGAAGTCTGGTGTCACATGAAGTGGAATTGGCAAGACTAGTTGTGAGTATTTTAAACCTATACAGACTTCGTGATGTTTGTTATAACTTACTAATGTTGGTAAGGAAGTTTTTCCACGTCTGTGTTTTTCGGAAATGTGTTCTTCCGATTGAAGGGCAACAGAAACTTGAGCGCAGGAGACAGTGGTGTTCGAAAAATCGAAGGTACCCACAATATCTTCTCCGAGTTTGTAAGAATTTTTGAAGAGACAAAATCGAACTACTCGTCCACGTCCATTTGTTATGTTGTAGAAATTCGGACTCCGCCTCGCAGTCAGGTTCTAGATAAGACAAAAAATTATTTATTCCTATAATTTGAGCAGTTTTATTTTAATTCGATTTTTTTCATTAAGTTCTCTATTAAATACCTGAAGAGTTTGTAGGGCGATGTCTAAAGGCGTTTCTCTATGTTGCGTTTCCATAAATGGATTGTTTGGGCTCAAGTCCACACTATCATTACAGGGCGTTATTTCCGGTAATTCTGTTGAGGTAAGACTTAATTTAAAATTTTAATTTCCAAATTTTATTCTCTATAGATCATCTTATTTTTAAGATACTCACCACTTAAAGAAAGAACTCTGAATGGAATCTTGAGTAATTGAATCGCTGTATTAACACGTTGAGTGCCGACAGTAATTTTATAAGAGTATTTAACAGCTTGTCCTCGATAAGAAGGAGGTGCTTCGCTTACTATCGTTTCTCGATAAATATCTGAAATAAAAAATTTAATTCAAACATGGAAAAAATTATTGTTTCAAAAGTTGAAATACTATTTAATCAATTGAAGCAGAAACATACATGTTTTACTTTCACCAGGTGATAATCTAAGGTCACAAAATAATATTTTAGGTTTTGTGTTCATTACTACGTGTCCGCGATCATGTTGCCAAGGCGCAAATGTTGTATCTGCAAACAATGGTTAAGGACAAGTGGTAAAATTCCTTTCTATTTATTAACGATTAGAACACAATTTGTAAGATATTCAAATTATTTAAAAAGTAATTATATACATCTGAAAATTTTTACTTGCGTTAATAGCAGCTAATTGTGCACTAGAGTTCAGTTTTTCTGACAAAACCACTTTTCCATTTGCAGTACATTGACAGTGAACCTGAGCACTTGCCCATGCTAAACTTTCGAAAACGTCACTGAAAAATTAAAAAAATTTAATTGCATATATAACAAAGAACTGAGAAAGCTACATTAAGAAAAAGAATCATGATTATGATAAGGAATTCAGTAGTAAAATGATTTTAAAAACTCTTCAATTATTTTCTTTGAATTTATCTTCTACTCCTTTAATTTAAATTATCCTTATTTAGCATACAAATAGTCTTTGTTCTTCACTACTCACTAATAATACCAAATTTCCAATATTGAAGCTCAAAAAGACTATAACAATAAAATGTATATCAACATAACCTCCACATTTTTCATAAAAAGGTGATAAAGACAAAAAATAGCTCAGTTTTACGCTAAAAAATATTAAATTTATAGTTAAAATATGAATAACTTACCTGTGACTCTGTGAAATTTGGTGAATTGGATTATGAGGATTACTAAACGTCACCAAACACTCCACCATCTCGCCCGAAAAATAAACAGGGCCTCTTAACAATTTCGCAGTTATTTCAATCATAGTTAAAAGATCAAAATCCTCGACATATGAATAAATTAATTTAATGCAAATTCCATTGTTTGACTGTTTATAATTAATGATAACAAATAAACAGATGTTTACTTCGGAGTTTATAGTTTTTGAAGTTTTTGACAAGCGATCAGCTGTGTCAGTCAGTGAAGTTAGAAGCATGGCATCACTCGAACTATCGAACTTCGATAGTGAAAAATCGTTTTTCGAAATCAACGCGCTATTTTTTTTTAAATGTTAAAAAGGGTAGGTATACAAGTAATAAAATAAATGAACTTGAAATAAACTTTAATGACAGATTAAAAAACTAAATTTAAAAGGATAATAATGATCTTGTATTTACAAAGAAAATTTTTAATAAATACACTTTATCATTATTATGATTAATCTGAGATTATTTTCTATTGAAACTTAATTATAATTACTACTTTTTTGTGATTTACAATGAACTTGTCTTGCAAGACTCAAATACAAATTCCATCTTTCTTAAATCAAATTAAGAAAATTCCTGAAAATGTGTAAGTGTTTTATATATTTATACCTTTATTGATTTAATTTGGGAAATGATTTGAATTATTCTTTGTAAACAATGTTGTTTTTAATTTTATTCATATTTTTGAAAGAAATTGTCAGACTAATTTATTATTGAGACTTAGAAGATAATTAATTGTGAATTTCTGTAGTGTTTATTATTATTGCCAATTCGCTTCTTGAATCAAGCCTGGATTTGTTATTGTCGAGTCATGACGAGTTTGTGATTTATTATTACTCTCGCAATTAGAGAAATTAGTTTACAACGAGAGATAAAGTTTTGTTTATGTTTCGAAGGTTGAAGGGTCTGGCCTTGATATTCTAAGTTTCGAGTATTATCGTCTGTTCGTAATTACCATATGTCTTGTGTTTATATCCGACAAATAATATTCCTGTTTTATTTAATTGAGTTCTGTTTTGACTATCTAGTAGACAGGTCGTATAAAAGCCAAAGTGAAAAGTCGCGAATATTTCCAAGTTTTAAATTCATATTTCTAAGTGACTGCAGTGATTGTGCACCTATAAAAGATTATCAGTGCTACATCATGACATACGCCATATCTATATCTATAGTGTTCCAAAGATATCCTCGCTCATCCAGGCCAGCCCCTTCCTTATTTTACATAACAAATATAAATAACACTAGATTATTCTACAGGAGCTACAAACCATGGTTAGAATCACCACCTTCACTGGTTGAAATATCTGGAGATATTGTAAATAATTTGCCAATGCCAGAATGTTGGAATTGGGATGTTAATCAAGTCGTCAAGTGGCTCGTGGTTACTGTCAAATTATCGCAATATAAAGTGAGTAAGTTTTTATCTTTTATTTTTTTTAAGTATAAAAACCCCTCAAGAAAATTGAATATTAATCTTCAATTTCCCAGGACTGTTTTGTCAGAAATTTCATTAATGGTAGACGATTATTATTAGTCGATTCTTCAGTGTGTCCTAAAATTGGAATACGAGATTTCTCTCATATACGGGTAATCAACTAAATTTCTCTAATTTCTAAACAACAGAAATAGGATCCTGATCATTTTTCTAGATTTTATATTTTCTTTACCCTCTTAACAAAATTCTAAATCTATCCAGGAAATAACATCGAGCATTATGAAATTATTCAACGTGGAAAAAGAAAGTTTTAAAAGAAGTATTAGTCTTCCTCAAAGATATCCATTAACTCATTGTTTACAATATCGAATTCCAACTGGACCAAAAAGAGAAAAGATGAAACGCACTCAGCTTTTCAGAAAAATGGGTCTCATTGATGAAGAAAAGCCATGTCCATTTGGTCACTGGGAAATGATAGAACCAGCTCAACCAGATTTTTCTTGTAATCGTTTCGGTCTCGCAAAATGTAAAAATGTTTATAAGCGAGAAGAAAATAATAGACATCCTCGCGATCATTCTTATCTTCAAAGATCAAAACTTCAACCAAAATTCTTTCAACGAATAGATATCAAATAAAACTAAAAAAATGCAAGTAATAGGAAAATGGCTTCGCAAATAATTAAAAAAATAATTTGCAAATATGGTAATATTTATTTGTGTATTGTAAAAATACAGTAAACTTATAGAATGGAATGAATATTAAAATTTGATCGTAAATTAGAAGCTGATCCTTAATCAAAAAGTGCCTAATTTGAAAAGGCTCTCTCCTCAATCCTCAATATTCAAAAATAAAAATATATTATATCTTTACCATGGCTTTAAATCTATTATTGCTATTTTCTTTATAAAATAATAAATCTAAAAAGACTGCGAAAATATATCCTCCTCAGGTTCCTCTTCTGTAATATTCAATTGCGTTAAATCAACCTTATTTTTCTCAAACGAATCACCCTCATCTTTTAGTTCGAAATCCTCATCATCACTTTCTACAATATGAGATATTTTTGCAGGACTAGGAAATATTTTTGCAGTCGAAACTTCTGCATTTCTTTTAACAGTCGAAGCTTTCGTATTTATCACATTGTCTACTATATAATCGAATTCGCTTATTTCGTATTTGTCTAGAGATTTTGAAGAAACATTAGGTGGACTAGGAAATACTGTACCGCTTAAAATTTCATTTTTTTGTTTACTGGTTGAGGGTTTCGGATTTATTACTTTATCTATTATATCCTCGTATTCATTAACATACAATTTATCTAATAATGGAGATTTCTGAGAATCATTCGGTGGATTAGGAAAAACTAATTCAACTAAACTTCTCTCTCTTCTTTTGCTAGTCGAGGATACCGGATTCAAAATTTCATCTGTGTTAAATCTTCCTTGACTAATTTCTGTTGATTCAGTCAAAACGTTATTTCTGTCTTTCAATCTCATTCCATTTTTTCCTTTCACTGGCTTCTTTGGTTTCTCGTCGACTTCTGCTGATCTCTTTTTTACATTCAAATCTAACTCACGCTCACCATCCTCCTCCGACATTTCCGCATCAGTAGGTTCATCGTAAACAGATTTTGTTATTTTTCTCTTTAGAACATTATTTTCGTCTTCTAGTTCTCTAATTTTTATTTTCTTTGTGTTTAATATTAACAGGAATTTTGTGTATAAATTCTTTTCCATAGAATTTTTTATGGTAATCATTTCTTCCAGTCTCTCTTTTAAAACTTTTATACTTTCTTTCAGTTCTTCGTTTTCAGTTTGCACTTTTTCGGTGATCGCTTTCGAATTTCCAACATTTAGGAGGAAATGCTGAGCAAGTTCAGAAAATTCATTTATTTCATAAACGGGACAGACTTTAATCAATCCCCTCGTCCAGATTCCCTTTCTCCACTCAAAAGTTTCATCTTCAAGAGAGAAATCAAAAGATATGTCTTTACCAGAAAGAACATTTTTTGTTTCTTTATGAAAATTTTCTTCTGTTTCCGAAAATGTGCTCTTCGCTATGTCCCATAATTCCCAAGTCTTTACCTGAATCGTAATCAGAATTATTAGTAGAATAATTTTGAATTAATGGAATATCAAGTAAATAAAGTATTTTTAATAGATTTCTTAAATAAATTATTATTTTAATTACTGTGAGAACAAACTTAACTTACCCAACTTTTCGCTCGCAATAATAAATTTTTTTTTCTAAAAAATTAATATTTATTATCGAGTGTAAAGTTCGTGGGGAAACTAAATTTCTCTTAAGGTAAAGTACCTATATATCACATGTCCTTAAGTAAAATATCTTTGATAAAATGTATATCTACTTATGTATATGTAAAAAAAATACAAATACTCTCACCTCTCCCAAAACCGGTGGACAATCTTGTCTCAAAATGAGAATTCTAATCGTAGAATCTACAAACTCCGTACATAGTACCATATCCTGTTCATTCTGATTCGAATTTCGAATGCGATTAACGAATGAAGTCATTACGACACAAGTATATATTCTCGACCTATGCCACCTTTTAACAACATAAAAAAAGCATTAAAATTAACCTAAAATGCAAAAATATTTTAAGAAATAAAAAAGATAGATTATGTTTGTAGGTTATGTTTTCCTCCGATTTTTATTCAAGATTATATTAACCTGTTTCAACCATGGATGGACGAATTAATTCTTGAGTCCATGGTTTCGACTTGTTTATTTCACGTCACGATATCACATTGACAGTTTAAATATGTGTATATTGGGTATAGTGAAATAAGAGTGGAATGCTTGAATGAATGCAATATAAACCTGAGTAATGTTTATAATGAAAAGAAATATACAACAAAAATTAAATTTACCTTTGTTTGTATTACTAAATTACTCCACTATTTAAAAATTTAATTTTGTAAGTTATATCAATAACAAAACACTGACAGACACTGATAAAGTACTTAAATACTCTTTGGAGTCGGGAAGAACTTTTGGACAAAAGCATGATACAATAATCATGGATCCAATGGACAGATGTTTTGCCCTGTTTTGTGAAATTTATGACTGCTCTTCCTACTTATCAAACTTTTGTGTGAAACAGTATCACAGTATGACGTGTGAACATAAATCATAAACAATGTACATAATGTAGATACATTTATTTAAAATATGTATTTTTTAATTAGAAACATTTTCTGAGTATATTATTTTAAATTTTTGTTCACTTATCTTCCAGAAGTTTTATTTTCAAGTACATAATTTTTTTAAAAACGTTGTTTGAATTAGGAACAAAGTTTAAATTTGGCGCTTAGGATACAGCGCCATCTTGATAAGGTTCATTAATCTTTTTAATTCATGTTATTACATATTTTAATAATTTGTTGACCTTTATAGGCATAAAAAGATCACATCTTGTTTATAGTCTTTAATTATGTGTAAATAGTTCACTTTTCCTTGGGAATTTATATCACAAAAAACAATAATTATAACATTCTCATTTACAGAACCCCAGAACGCCCAGAACGCCCAGAACCAAAGATAATATCTTTGCCAGAACCTAACTGATAGAAGTATAGAACCAGATAGAACTAACCTAAAAATAATTCATCTGACAATTTTGATTCTTGATTGGATATTTCTATGCCCTCCCCACTCCCCAGTCATAGTCCCAGCCTATACGAGGTAAACATTGGCTGCCACGCCACGTGCAGGATTGTAGCGTTTGAGGTTATGTGATTAAAGGATTAAATTTAATTATTTCTAATTTACGTGGATTTTAAGTGTTTCGAATTTAGTCGCATGATTCTCTATTATTCCAAGAAATAATCTAAAACGTGAAAATGCCGGTCCTTGAAAGAGTAGTGTAAGTACAATCATATACACTAATGTACCACTTGACACGTTTGACTGTGCAAAATTTTGCATTTTATAAGAAATTCTTGTTTCATCATTATTCTTCAAATTCCAGAAAGCCCATAACGCATAAAGGGAAGAAAGAACTTCTAAAGAAGGAACCGCAGTTGATAGAAACTACAAAACAGACTTTATGTATAAAAGGAAGTACCAGCTCTAAACTTGCATACGACTGCATGAAAGATTTCGTAAGTCAAAATTTTGTATGTTATTAATTTTAAAAATTGCATTTCACTAGATAAAACTCCTATAATTTTATTTTGTGAATATTGATTTCAAATTATATCAAAAGGGTCTTCTCATCTAACTTCAAAGTGAAGCTGCTTTCTTTGCATATTATTTTTAATTTATTACGTGGTATAGACGATAATTAAAATTTTGATAAGTGTAGAGAAGAAAATTGCTTTTT
Organism: Synergus laeviventris; assembly: GCA_032275145.1. Taxonomy (NCBI): domain Eukaryota; kingdom Metazoa; phylum Arthropoda; class Insecta; order Hymenoptera; family Cynipidae; genus Synergus; species Synergus laeviventris. The sequence continues at coordinate 2,798,228 of JAUESI010000038.1, read as the reverse complement.
TAGAACTATAATTTTAATGTATAGAAGTGATGCAAACTATACAATGTGTGGGTTCGTAAAACAAGGAGTTTTAAAACTTTCAGTAGATTCTGTATATCGATTATTAAATTTTAGCGTTCAAATTGTAGCTAACACTCTTTCTCTAATTTTTTAGTATGACCTCAAAAAGCCTGATGCGCAGATGATGACAAAGAAAAATGATATTCGTCCATTTGAAGACATAACTCAGATTGAAAAATTCGCTTCCAAGCTCAATTCTCCATTATTCATGTTCACTTCACACAATAAAAAACGACCAAACAATCTCATAATGGGTCGAATGTTTGAGAACAATTTACTAGACATGGTAGAGTTTGGTATTGAAAGTTATAAAGGACTTAAAGAATTCAAGGTTCCAAAAATATCCACAGGCATAAAACCTATGTTGATTTTTAATGGAGACATTTTTGAAAATAATCAAGAATATGGAAGGATTCGAAATCTTCTGGTAGACATGTTTCAAAGAGAACCAGCAAAAAATATTCGACTCCAGGGACTGGAGCATGTTATAAGTTTCACAGCTAAAAATAATGAAATATTATTACGCAGTTTTCGGTAAAATTTACTTTAGCCCTAGATTTTCTTTCTTGGTAGAAATGTATACTAACATTTTATTCTGGATTTCAGAATGTTTCTTAAAAAATCTGGCACGCGCATACCTAGAATCGAATTAGAAGAGATTGGACCACGTGTTAATTTATCTGTAAGACGTTCTCATCTTGCATCTGATGATTTGTTTAAATTATCTTGCAAGAGACCTAAGGAACTCAAGGTACTTTTACTATTTTCAAATATTAATTTTAATGTTCAATTATTGACGATTGTCAGAGAAACTTTGCGTATAGAACATATCATTTCTTTGCTCTTTGCAGGTGAAAAAGAAGAAGAACATATCGGAAGACGGTCTAGGAAAAACGCTTGGTCGCGTACATATGGGAGCTCAGAAACTGAACACAATACAAACTAGAAAAATGAAAGGTCTGCGGAAAACAGTGACTGAGAGGAAAGAGGAACGGAAGAGGAAGAGTATGGACTCTGAAGAATTAAAAACCAAAAAATTAAAATCTGTGGACGAATAATTAAGTTCAAACAATAAGTAATTTAATATCTTCATTAATTTTTGTATCCGTGGGTGTTTACAGTTATGTATTCAAAATCTCCACTCTTTTAGTTTTTCACCAGAGACCAGGAGGAAATATTCTTTTGGTCCTGAAACATTTTTTTTACTGTAATGGTTTGTCAATTTTAAGTTAATATGTATATAATACTCATATGATAGTACAAGAATACATATGAAAATATATATAGTTAATACAAAAAATGATCAAAAACAGAAAACAAACCTTGATTTGAATTCCACAAGCAAGCAAATTGTTTCTGGCTTCATCGCAAGACTTCAGAACCTCTTTATTGTTCTTGGGATCTTCTAAAGCTTTGCTTCTAACTGATTCTCGAAATTTGACAAAGCTATTGACGACTTCTGTTAAATTAAACTGTTTTCCTTGCTCATTGATAGAATCTGAAAGTCCTAATTTTGAGAGAACATTTTTCAGATAATTGGAAACAGTTGCAACAGCCGTTGTGCTTCTGGCCTGTGAAAGCTCCTGCAATTATTTTTTTTATTTTAAATCATTTTATTTTTTAATTGTGCTCGTAAAAAACATTAATAATAATAATAACTATCTACCGAGTCCTGATGCAGCATTTTGTTTCCAATACCAACGAGTTGGACGATAGACCGAATCGCTTCAGGCGTGCTAAAATCATCAGCGAGAAAATCGAGAACTCGCTTTTTCGTTTCGTTCAAACTCTGAAATTTAAATAAAATCTCTCAAGTTTTGAAGTTAATTGCAAACTTAAGAAAAAGGTATGTGTATTTCTTTAAAAACGTACGAGCAACAGAGAAGATTCATCGATACATCCGCCTTTCATTTTCCCAGCTACGTAGTTATCACAGTCACTTATAAAATTTTGTATCTTCTTTAATGTGAAAACCGCATTTTGCATTGCATCATCAGAAAATTCCAAACCTAAGTAATTCAGGAATAAAAATAGATAACGTTAATTATGTTTCGTATGACAATAAATTCTCAGCATTCTTATTCTTACCTTTTCGGTAGTTTGTTATCAAACATAAAAACCTGAATTGATTAGCGGTGTATTTTTCAAGTAAGGCTCCTATACTGATAGTATTCTGTAAACTTTTGGACATCTTCATATCTCCTTTTGAGTATAAATGCCCTGTGTGTATCCAGTAATTAATCCATTGATCAGTGTCGTGATAACAACACGACTGAGCTTCTTCATTTTCGTGATGAGGGAAAGCTAAGTCTTCTCCACCACTGTGAATGTCGATATTACCTCCAAAAATTTGGCTACGATTTTAAAGAGCTATTATTGCTTAATTGATTGTGTATTTAAAAATACAATTTTTAAAATATTACCTAGCCATCGCACTACATTCTATATGCCATCCTGGTCTTCCTTTTCCCCATGGGGATTCCCAAAATGGTTCATTCTTTTTCGATGCTTTCCACAATGCGAAATCCGAAGAAGATTTTTTATATCCTTTGGGTGAATCCAATTGATGTCGGTTAAACTTTCCATACTTGTCGTATTTCAATGTATCAAAATATAGAGAGCCTTAAAAAAATGTAATTTCGAAAGACTTATAAAAAGGTGAATGAATAGAAATTCGGAATTTCAAAATGCAAATTGCAAAGAATTCAACTAAAAAATATCTCTTACCATCTTCAGCTACATAAGCTGCACCTTTCTTAAGAATATTATCGACGAATTCGATAATCTGTGGTATGTAGTCCGTCACTCTGCAACTCATATAAGGATTTGCTATATTTAATGATTTCATGTCTTTAAAAAACTCTTCTTCATAGAACATTGTTACGTTTTTCCATGGCTGATTGGAGTCTAATGCACGTCTAATTATTTTGTCATCGATATCAGTCAGTCCAAGTACGATGATTACATCGAGATTAAAAAATTCGGACATTATTCTTCGAATTATATCGAATCTTACGTATGTGCTAAAACAAAAATTGCAATTTTTAAGACAAATTTATTTTCTTATTAAAACTAATTTTAAAAAACTGGATTAAACTTTGTTTTTAATTAATGATTGTTGCAGAAAATAACTACCTAGCATGTCCTATATGAGCGGAATCGTACAAAGTTGGCCCACACGAGTACCACGTAACGACATTCTTGTTTTTTAATACTAATGGAATTTTAGATTTCAATAGAGGATTATAGAGAGAAATCTCCGTTTTAAATCCCTCAGGCTGTATCCACTGCAAACTTCCATCTTTCTTCAAATATGTGTTTAAAAACCTCTTACAAATCGAGGATGAAATGTGATTTATTAGTTTCATATTATCTTCTTCTTAAACAAAGGGTATCCCTTATAAAATTAAAAATCTCATTCATTTATTGAAGCTACAACGAACTAAAAAATTGATAAACAGATGAGAAATTAAATTCTGAAATTTCGTCTTGTTTCGTCTGCCGGTGTTCGTTTGGTGTTGACCGTGTTGAG
>JAUESI010000038.1:2776890-2794536 GCA_032275145.1 Synergus laeviventris | reverse complement strand
AAACAGATGAGAAATTAAATTCTGAAATTTCGTCTTGTTTCGTCTGCCGGTGTTCGTTTGGTGTTGACCGTGTTGAGCAGTGGTGTTGAGTGTTGACCAGTGGTGTTGACTGTTGCTATTGGCAGGGTAGTGTAGTCAGGTTAGGCTATGACTGGCTATGATGAATGATTCCAAATTTCAATTCGTTCCCATATCCATTTACCTGCAATTTAAATCATTTAAATGTTTCAATGTTTGCATCCAATGAACATATACCAAAGATATTAGTACCTGTAGTACTAATGGTAAGATGATACTTTAGTAGTATTGATATTTATTTATATATATATAAAACTGCATGAAAACTGCAAACAGATCTGATATTGAAACAATTGGAATTGGAACTACTAGAGTTCAAGACTATGGAACGACCGGAATAGAAATTCAAAATGTCTGCGCTTCGGCACACGTGAATCTTATCAAAATATTAGTTACATTGTTCGATTATTTTTGCTTGTGAATTGGTGAATTGTGATAATCATGGAAAAAATGGGGCCAGAAAGTTAGTATTTTTATTGTAAAATAAGTTTTTTTAGTAAATATTTAATGCGAATTGAGAAGTCGTAAGATATAACCTAGAATTGTAGTTTATTTGATTTGTATACGAAAAAATCTGTTAAAATAGTTTATAATTTGTAAAATGATAGATATAATCTATCATTTTAATATATTTTATCATATAATAAACAATTTAACCAATTTTACTAACCCCTACTTTTTTTTCAGAAGTCCCACCAAAATATCCAGGAAGAGCTCCTGTAAGCAAAGAAAAACTCCAAAGGCACTCAAGAGGTTCTGGAATTGATCTAAATGCTAAATCTTCCCGAATTAAAAATAAAATTAACAGGCAAAAATTGAGAAACAAAGAATTAGTGATAGAACGGATGGCTGAAGATGCAGCTCGAACAGAATTGCTTTTGACCGAGGATCACGGTTATTTAGAAGCCAGTCCAGGAGAATCTACACTTCAGTACAAACAATCTCAAATCGTTGCTAACGTGGACATTACAAGTGCCTCAAAACATTTTAAATTAAACCTCGATCATGGTCCTTATTGTATGAGGTACACCAGAAATGGAAGGCATTTGGTTATAGGAGGGAAAAAGGGTCACGTTGCTGCTTTTGATTGGGTCACGAAAAAATTATCATGTGAAATGAATGTTATGGAATCTGTTCACGATGTTACGTGGTTCCATGTCGAAACGATGTTTGCTGTTGCGCAAAAAGATTGGGTTCATGTTTACGATAATCAGGGAATCGAAATTCATTGTTTAAAGAAAATGAATGGAGTCAATCGAATGGAATTTCTACCCTATCATTTTTTACTAGCAACTGGATCGAAAGACGGATACCTCACTTGGTTGGACATTTCGATTGGAGAAATTGTCAAACGATTTGATTCTAAATTGGGAAGAATATCGGTGAGATATTTTGGAGTTTCTATAATTTTGAAAGTTTTATATTTATTTCGAAGCCTCTATTAGTTATTGTAATATTTTTTGTATTCCAGGTAATGACGCAGAATCCTTCAAACGCACTCTTGTGTGTTGGCAATTCAAAAGGCGTCATTTCAATGTGGTCTCCAAATTCCAAACAGCCTTTAGCAAAAATGCTTTGCCACCGTGCATCGATTAATGCTCTTGCTATTCATCCTTTTGGAACTTATATGGCGACTAGTTGTCCGGATCGTACATTAAAAATTTGGGATCTAAGGAAATTATCTGGACCCTTGCAGTCAGCGGTTTTAAGATCCCCGGCTAATCATTTAGCCTATAGTCAAAGAGGATTATTAAGTGCTGGAATAGGAAACGTCGTCGAAATTTTCAAGTAATTTCAATTCCTGCACCTTCTGATTAATTTTCTCATCTAGATTTGTAATTCTATTTCTGAGATAAAGAACTAAGAAAAATTTTCAAATTTTTAGAGATACTTCTACGGATCTAAAACCCTACATGCGTCACAAAGAAAATTGGAACATAACCAACATGCAGTTTTGTCCTTTTGAGGACGTTTTAGGAGTTGCAATGTCTAGAGGATTTACTTCGATTTTGGTACCAGGAAGTGCGGAGGCCAACTTTGATGCTCTTGAGCTTAATCCTTTCCAGACTAAGTCACAGAGACGAGAAGCGGAAGTGAAAGCTCTTTTAGATAAAATTCAACCTGAATTGATTACTTTGGATCCGTATTCTATTCATGAAGTTGATGTTCCTAGTTTGCAGGACAAGGTCGAAGCGAAGAAGAAACTTTTGGTATTTACTCAATTATAAGAAAAATATTCATTAGAAGATAATTCAGAATTTATATTTGTCTAATTCATTGTTTCATTTCCGTTTTTTCTTTTGCAGTTTATTAAACCGAAGAATATAGACTTCACTCCCAGAAAAACGAAAGCAAAGGGCAAAGGAGGCACTGCAAAGGTGATCAAATCGAAGAAGATCTTGAAACAACTCGCCAAAAAAGTTCGTAATATTTTTTTATACGTTTGCAGGGTAGAATTTATTTTTTGTGCAAGAATGAGATTTAAAAAAAAAACATGTAATCACTTTATGTGTCACAATTCGATTTGAAATTCTGAGAAAGTTAGACATCCTAAAAATTAAAATTAAAAAGTTTTCAATTAATATAATAATTGCAAATTAAAACTAAAATTATCTATTTTATTTTAATACTGTTTATTTTTTTATGCTCTAATGACTCAATTTATAACGTTATAAATTCTTATTTTCAGGAAGCTATTGAAGCTATGCGTGAGGCGAATGTTTTGAAGGACATAAAAAAAACTGAAGTGAGGAAGAAAAACTTCGGCGTTCTCGATAGATTTTTACCTAAATCTTAGAAAGCTAATTTTGTAAATAGTTTTATAAATTGTTCATTAAACTAACTTTCATTTACAAAAAGATCTTGATTTTTATATTTTATTTATTATTCAAGGTAAGATTTTAATTTATATTTTAATATACAGTACCGTTAAGGAGTGTGTGCTCTGCTGTACTGTAAATATTATTTAATTTAGAATAAAATTTAATAGTTTATCTTACATTGTAAGTTTGCAATTATTTCAATCTGCTTGAACCTTTTGATATCTGTTTATCATTGAAAAAATTAGAAGATAAGATAAATTCAGAAAAGTTAATTTTTATTTGCTTATCGTACACTTCGCGGATTCACTATCGTCTTTTAGATATTGAGTCTTTTGTTTTTAATTCAAACCAACAATGTGCCATTTAAATGGGGAGTGAAAAACTATTTTTAACAAAATGGATGAAAAATTCGGCAAGTGAACGTTTAGCATTCTTATCTAATATTTGTTTTGTATTGATTATTCTGATATATACATATTTTTCAGGAAGAAAACTGGAATTTGATCCAGAATGGAGAGGTCCATTGAAAAAAAGATCCTGCACGGATATTTTCTGTCTTTTCATTTTTATAGTCTTCCTTGTTTGTTGGGGTGGAATCGGTTATTATGGTATGCAAAATAATTTTTCTTACATTTTTTTACAATATTTTTTATAAAACATTTCAAAATATTTGTTAACAGCTTTCACTAATGGTGACATACAAAAAATCATGGTACCAACAGACAGTGAAGGAAGAAAATGTGGAATTGACTCCGACGTAAAGAGCCAACCTTATTTAGTATTTTTCGACCTAACAAAGTGCATTTCCACTTCCAGGACATGCAATACTCCGCAAGTTTGTGTTTCAAAATGTCCGGATGATAATTTTCTTTATATTTCAAAAGAAAATCAATCTCCGATAGAAGATATAAAAAAGAAATTACTGTGCACAAGTGGAGTAAATTTGACTTCAGTTTTGACTTGGGATCATTTGGATATTCTTATTTCGAATGAAAAATGCGCTAGATGGTATTTAGCTAGCACAAATATTGTAAAAAGATGTATTCCTCTTAAACCCCTAGAGGAATATGCAAATGTTACTATTACTAAAGACAATTTGCATTTGGCTAAAAAGGCTATTGAAGTCTTGGTTCAAATCGAAAGCGTTTTGAAAGAAATTTTGGAAGATTTGGAAAAAATAAAGTTAGTAATTTTCATGTCGATTCTTATGTCCTCATAATTCTTGACTTTATTTTTTTAAGCTTGAGATTTTTAATTGCTAATAAAAAAATTGTTACAAACCGGAAATTATTTTTTTTTAGATTTCAGCGGCTACCTTGCTAATTAAAATGCTTATTTATCATTTTATTATTTCAGATATCATATTCCGATATTCCTTGTTGGAAGTGGATTAGTAACAATCACTTACATTCTTCTTTTGAGATGGTTCACGACTCCATTTGTTTGGCTCTCAATTTTCGGAATTTGTTTTCTACTCGCTGCTGCAACTTACCTTTTTTACTATTTATATTCTTCTCCAACCGAAGGTAGTAAAAAAGCTTGGCTAGCACTGTCAATTATTTCTGGTGTTGTTTTAGGAATCATTCTTCTTATCACTTTTTTCCTTCGGAAAAGAATTTATTTGGCTTGCCAACTTATCGAGGAATCTAGCAAGTAAGAAATCAAATGATTTAAAATTTTTTATTTAAATAACATCCTTTTAACCCGATTAACGTTTAGATTAATTTTCTATTCTCAGGGCAGTGATTGCGATTTTGTCAAGTCTTCTCTTTCCGATTTTTCCCTGGATTTTAAAAATTCTTGTTTTAATATTCGCCGTCATCGTTGGCTTTAATCTTGCGTCTTTAGATGAACCAATTTTCGAATTAAAAATGAAAAACGAAAACTGCAATTGTCCGAGTGAATTAAAATATGAAAATAATTCTCGTTGCGATCCAAAGATTTTTGATTTAGAATGCAGAAAAAATAACACATTCTGTGTTTCATCTGTATGCCAGTTTGTTGAAAACAAAATGCCATCCTACTTGAAATATTTATTAGCTTATAATGTAGTCGGTTTTATTTGGGTTACTCTTTTTATTTCCGATTTGGGAAGAATGATTTTGTCCGCTACTTTTGCGACATGGTACTGGACTTTCAGAAAAGAAGATGTTCCATTTTTTACCGTCACTGTAAGCGTTTGGAGAACCCTCAGGTATGTATATATATATATATATATATATTTAAATATGTTATAATTTAAGCATTATTAAAAATTAAAATTAAAGGATTATTCAATTTGGAATGTTATAAAATTAAAATGATAAGAAATAAATAATTTCAGATACCATTTAGGAACTGTCGCCTTTGGATCCTTAATAATAACCATCTGTAAAATAATTCGAGTAATTTTGGAAGGTCTAAACAAGAAGTTGAAACAATACAACAACGAAGTAGCGAGAGCAGCTATCACATGTTGCAAATGGAGTTTCTGGCTCCTGGAAAAGTTTTTGAAATATATAAACTACAATGCTTATATTATGTGCGCAGTTCACGGAAAAGGATTTTATCGCTCTGCAACTGAATCCTTTTCTCTTCTAATGAGAAATGTTATCAGAGTTTTTTTACTCACAAAGGTAAAATTGATACGTAATATGTTGCATTATAGCTGTCAAAATCGTATTTATTTATATAAAATTTTATTTAAAAAATTACTGTTTGGAATTTTTTTAAATATTGTATTTCTATGATGAATTTCTGTAGATTACAGATTGGATTTTGGGCATCGGTAAAGTCTTCATAATCGGCCTAAGTGTTTTTTCAACTTGGTGGTATTATACTCAAAAGGAGGAAACTCTTCACTATTGGATAGTTCCTGTCGTTTTGGTAGGAATTGGATCTTGGATCTTAACTTCTGTATTTTTTCAAGTTCAAACTACCGCGATAGATACACTTTTTCTCTGCTTTCTTGAAGATTCTGAACGCAATGATGGATCTTACGAGAAACCTTATTTCATGAACAAGAAGCTTAAAAAAGTTTTGCAAAAATTTTAGTCTTCAGTCATATACATATATAATTTATGTTATTTATTTTATATATATTCTTAATTTTCTTCAATTGCACGCCGAAAATATTTGTGCTAAACTTCTTTAAAATAATTATTCATGCAACAAGAGTCGACTTTGGCTTGTAAATTAAATTATTTAATATTATTATTTTATTATTGTGTTCAATAAATAAAAAAATTTGTATCGCCGTATTCATTGGTCATACAAAGAATGTCCTCACCTATATAAACTTACATAAAAAAATTGACCTCTTAAATAATATTGACAAAATTGACGAGGGCGTGATACTTTAGTTCTGCTTTAGTCATGTCTATATATAGAACAATTGAGAACAATATAGAACACAAATACCACAAATACCGTAGGGTCGAGTAAAACGTAAAATCCTACTTTTGAATCACCCAGTAGCGTAGCTTCCATTTCAAGTGCTCCTCTTTTATAATTTTCCGTAACCCTATTTTTAAATAAAAAGATTTTTAAATATACTAATAGATCGATTTTAATTCATCGATTCTCAGAAACTACATTTTTTACGCCAATTGTCTAATTTTCCTACAAAATTTATTTAGAAAGTTTTTATATTTAGGTTTTTTTCTCGTATTTCTCTTGGTCCTTCACTGGGAACAATTTCTAGTCAGTGCGCTTATTTGAAGTCTAAAAAATTAAATTGATATTCTCTAATAAAGGATAAATTGCGGTCTTTCGAGGAATTTTATTCTATTTATATAATTAAATCTTTTCTTCTTTCGGAAGACATGTGCACTAAAAACTTAAAATTTTATTGAAAATTTCGTAAGTTGGAGTCGGCTTTATTAATTCTGAGAGTGTTTGAAATTAAATATGCGCGCCACTTTAAACCAATGAAAGCGACTTCCAAACGCGTGCGCAATCGGAAAAAAGCAGTAAAGAAAAAAAACAGAACCGGTGCAGTCGAATGTCACTTCACGAGAGAATATAATCAAAGATTAAGACGTTATGTGCGTTCTTTTTTGTTTCATTTGTTAACAATCGGATTACGGAAGTCTTGAAAACGTGTAATAACTGTTATTTGTTATAGAAATAAACCGGAATAAGTTCGGCACGAGTTATTGATTTTGGTGTAAACCTTTGCCACACCCTACGGCCATTTTAGTCATCCGAAGAGTTCAGACCGAAAATTGGACTTATTTTAATAAGTCAAGATGGATCAAATCACCCCGAAGGAAGTGAAAATCCTCGAAAATCCGGAGGATATTCAGGAAAGAAGAGAACAAGTTCTTGGGCGTTATTCAAACTTCAAATCTGAAGCACGAACCAAGCGAGACAGGCTCGAGGACTCCCGTCGCTTTCAGGTATTTTGACATTTAAGGAATTGCCATTTACTTTAATTTATAATTTCATAACAATTAAGACAAGTTCAAATTGTTTTGGTTTTATAATTTCTGATTTAAGAGCTTTGTATCTGTAACCTACGTTTGTGTTTATCTACGATTTAATATTTTATGATTCAGGAATGTTTTCTAAATTTACATATTTAAATTTTAAATGTATGGTGAAGGTTACTATATATTTTTTTGATAGTATTAAATACACTTTTATCTGAGTATATGTATCTATATTAATGCTTTAACTTTTAACCCATTCAAAAGAGTTTTTGTACTTTATACAATATTTTAAGAGTGTTAGGTCCAAGTTTCAACTTGGATATTCTATTTTTCCATTTTACTCAGCGATTATTATAAATAGATATTATTTTGCTCTTCAACCATGTTCTTTTTTAAAATAGAAGTGCGGCTATAAAACAACAATATATTTCATTCTAAATATTTTAAACAATTCTTTTTCTAGTATTTTAAGCGAGATGCGGACGAACTCGAAGGATGGATTTACGAGAAATTGCAAGCTGCCTCAGATGAGAGCTACAAAGATCCAACCAACTTGCAGGCAAAGATTCAAAAGCACCAAGCTTTCGAGGCAGAAGTTGCCGCTCATTCTAACGCTATCGTTCAGCTCGATAACACCGGTTCCGAAATGATTGCTCAGCATCATTTCTCAAGCGATGTTATTCGAAAAAGACTGGGTAAGACACAATTACCTTAAAACAAAAACCACCAATTTTCCAATTCTAATTAATTTTAAAAACAAAAAATATATTCTTTCAGAGGAACTCCATCGCCTTTGGGAACTTTTGCTTTCCCGACTGGCAGATAAGGGCCTCAAACTCCAACAAGCTTTGGTCCTCGTACAATTTCTTCGTCACTGTGACGAAGTTATGTTCTGGATCAACGACAAAGAAGCTTTTGTAACAACCGATGAATTCGGACACGACCTGGAACACGTAGAAGTCCTCCAGCGAAAATTTGACGAGTTCCAGAAGGACATGGCAAGTCAAGAATACAGAGTTACTGAAGTAAACGAGCTCGCTGATAAACTTTTACTCGATGGTCATCCCGAGCGCGATACAATCCTCCGCAGAAAGGAGGAATTGAACGAGTCATGGCAGAGGCTTAAGCAGCTTGCAATTCTCCGCCAAGAGAAGCTCTTCGGAGCCCACGAAATTCAGAGATTCAATCGCGATGCTGATGAAACAATGGCGTGGATCGCAGAAAAAGACGTTGTTCTTTCCTCAGATGATTTCGGTCGTGATCTTGCAAGCGTTCAAACTCTGCAGCGTAAACATGAAGGAATTGAACGTGATCTGGCTGCTTTGGATGATAAAGTAGCAACTTTGAGCGCAGAAGCTGATAGACTCGCTGGAATTCACCAAGCTGATCACTCTCAGCAAATCCAAGCAAAGCGGATTGAGATCCTACAATCCTGGGAAAGTCTCACTGGCAAAGCTAAAGAACGACGTTTGAAATTAGACGAGTCTTACTACTTGCACCGATTCTTGGCTGATTATAGAGATTTGGTTTCTTGGATGAACGACATGCGGGCAATTATTTCTGCGGACGAGTTGGCTAAGGATGTCGCGGGCGCTGAAGCGCTTTTGGAAAGACATCAGGAACATAAGGGAGAAATCGACGCTAGGGCTGACAGTTTTGATTCGACAACCTTGGCAGGTAAGAATACGTTTTTTATGAAGTATGTTAAAGTTCTTAAATTATCGATAGGTACAATTGGGTAAGGTAGCCGAGAAATTATGGAAAGGCTATTAAAATAATTAGTTTATACTCTTAAAAGTAAAAATTTTACTACAAAATTCTTGTAAACAGGAAACCAGCTTTTGGAGAGAAAGCACTATGCAGCAGAAGAAGTCGCCAGGAAGCTTGAATCCCTTGCAGAAGATAAATCTGCTTTGTTGAGTCTCTGGGAAAAGAGGAGAATTTTGTACGAGCAGTGCATGGACCTTCAGCTTTTCTATCGAGACACTGAGCAAGCTGATGCTTGGATGGCAAAGCAAGAAGCTTTCCTGGCCAACGAAGATCTGGGTGACTCGCTTGATAGCGTCGAAGCACTGATTAAAAAACATGAGGACTTTGACAAGAGTCTTGCAGCTCAGGACGAGAAAATCAAAGCACTCGACGAGTTTGCTGGAAAGTTGATTGAAGGAGAACATTACGCTGCTGATGATGTAGCTCAGAGAAGACAAATGCTTCTAGAAAGAAGGTCCATTCTTTTGGACAAGTCTGCACAAAGAAGACAGACTTTGGAAGATGCTTACAGGCTCCAACAATTTGAAAGGGACTGCGACGAGACAAAAGGTTGGATCTACGAAAAGCTGAAGTTCGCGACCGATGATAATTACCTAGACCCGACAAACTTGAACGGCAAAGTCCAAAAGCATCAGAACTTTGAACAGGAATTAAACGCTAACAAAACTCGCATGGACGAACTGGTTTCTACTGGTCAGGAATTGATTGAGAGAGAACATTATGCAACCGAACGCATTCGTTCCAGAACTGATGAGATTCTTTCCTTATGGGAAAGTTTGGCTCACGCTTCGGATAAGAAAGGAGCTAAGCTTCAGGAAGCTTCCCAGCAACAGCAATTCAATCGCACGGTTGAGGACATCGAGCTCTGGTTGTCCGAAGTCGAAGGTCAACTCATGTCTGAGGACTATGGAAAAGATCTTACGAGCGTGCAGAATCTTCAGAAGAAACACGCTCTTCTTGAAGCTGATGTTGCTTCTCACTCCGACAGGATTGAAAGCATCACTCAAGCTGCTGAGAACTTCGTCAGCTCTGGTCATTTCGACGCTGACAACATCAAAGCAAAGCAAGATCAGCTCCAGGGTCGCTATTCTGCGTTACAAAGGCCGATGAGTATCCGCAAGCAGAGACTTCTCGATTCTCTTCAAGTTCAACAACTCTTCCGTGACATCGAAGATGAAGAGGCCTGGATCAGAGAAAAAGAACCAGTTGCCGCGAGTACAAATCGCGGTCGTGACTTGATTGGTGTCCAAAATCTACAAAAGAAACACCAAGCAGTTTTGGCTGAGGTCAACAACCACGAGCCTAGAGTTGCAGCTGTTTGTCAAGCAGGCAACAAAATGTTGCAGGATGGACACTTTGCTGCTGAAGAAATCTCCCAAAGACTTACAGCTTTGGACGAACACTGGGGATCGTTGAAGGAGAAAGCTCGTCAGCGCAAACAAGACCTGGACGATTCTCTTCAAGCTCATCAATATTTTGCTGATGCGAATGAAGCTGAGTCCTGGATGAAGGAAAAGCGACCAATTGTTATGAATCCTGATTATGGAAAGGACGAGGACAGTTCCGAGGCTCTTCTGAAGAAGCACGAAGCGCTTGTCAGTGACTTGGAAGCATTTGCGAGTACGATTCAAGTTCTGAGAGAACAAGCGGCTGCTTGCAGGCAACAGGAGACTCCAACTATTGACATAGCAGGAAAGGAATGCGTCGTTGCTCTTTATGATTATGCTGAGAAATCACCGAGGGAGGTTTCGATGAAAAAAGGCGATACCTTGACTCTGCTGAATTCCAATAACAAGGATTGGTGGAAGGTTGAAGTGAATGATAGGCAAGGATTTGTCCCAGCAGCTTATGTTAAGAGAGTTGAGCCCGAGGCTGGATTAACAGCTTCTCAACAGAATCTTGCAAGGGAGCAAAGTTCAATTACTGCAAGACAGGCACAAATCGATGCACAGTATGACGATTTGCTGCGTTTGGCTAGAGAAAGGCAGAACAAGTTGAACGAAACAGCCAAGGCTTATGTCCTTGTCAGAGAGGCTGCCGAGCTAGCAACCTGGATCAAGGATAAGGAAAACCACGCTCAGGTTCAAGATGTAGGAGAAGATTTGGAACAGGTTGAAGTTATGCAGAAGAAGTTTGATGACTTCCAGGCCGACCTAAAAGCTAATGAAGTCCGTTTGGCTGAAATGAACGAGATTGCGGTTCAGTTGATGAGTCTTGGACAAACTGAAGCGGCGTTGAAAATTCAAACTCAGATTCAGGATTTGAACGAGAAGTGGACAAGTCTGCAGACCCTGACTGCTGAGAGGGCAAGTCAACTTGGATCTGCTCATGAAGTTCAGAGATTCCACAGAGATGTTGATGAGACGAAGGACTGGATTCGTGAGAAGGATGCGGCACTAAATAACGATGATCTTGGAAAGGATTTGAGAAGCGTCCAGGCTCTGCAAAGAAAGCATGAAGGACTTGAAAGGGATTTGGCGGCATTGGGTGATAAAATCAAACAGCTTGATGAAACTGCCAATCGTCTAATGCAATCACATCCTGATACTGCTGAGCAAACTTACGCGAAGCAGAAGGAAATTAATGAGGAATGGACTCAGCTGACTGCTAAGGCCAATAACAGGAAGGAGAAGTTGTTGGACTCTTATGACCTTCAAAGGTACTTGAGCGATTATAGAGATCTGATGGCTTGGATTAATTCGATGATGGGACTCGTCGCTTCTGAAGAACTTGCTTCTGATGTTACTGGTGCCGAAGCTTTGCTTGAACGTCATCAGGTATGATAATTAAGCTTTTTTTCTTTATATAGGATCGAGAATTAGGCATCGTCAAAGTTTGAAAATTGAATTAAAAATATTTTCTAAACAAAAATGAACAAGTAAAATTGATAAATTCAGTGATTTCAAGAGATTTTGATGGATTTTTAAGGTATATGAAAGAATTTCTAGGAATTAGTAAAGATTTTAAGATAGTTTATGAGTTATCAAAATATTTAAAGCATTAAATGTTTGATCTTCCTTATTTTTATTTAAAATCTTCAGAATTTTTTTTTTTTCTAGAAATTTTAGCTTATTTTATTAAGAGATATTTTTGAAATTATAGAGCCTGCGGTCAGAGATAGACGCGCGTTACGGCATCATTCCGGAGGTATCGAAGTGTTTAGCACTTGTTTTGCCTCTGAAGTGCGACTAATAGCTGTTAATTTTTCTTTATATTTTCATGTCTCAATTTAACAAAACTTTTTTATTCGCTTAGAATGTAGTATAAAAAAATATTGCGAAATTCTTTGTACAAAGCATAACATCAAAAATGCGATTTGTTTAGCCTTTTCATATTTTGCGATTAACGCCTATTAATCGATTTACCATTTTCAAGCTTCATCAGCAGATCTTTGCTGCAAAATGTCTCTTCGTCAATCTTAATCTACTTCGCTTCTTAGAATGTGTAGAGTTGTGTGACTTTGAAGTTGTATCGTAAATTCTGCATTAAAATTCACTTTTTAAACCACTCAGAAACTAAATTTATACCCTTCTACTTCCAGGAACACCGTATGGAAATTGACGCCAGAGCTGGAACTTTCCAAGCTTTCGAGCTCTTCGGCCAGCAACTTTTGCAGTCAAGTCACTACGCAAGCGTCGAAATCCAAGAAAAATTGGAATCTATGTCCGAGGCTCGTCAAGAACTAGAAAAAGCTTGGATTCAACGTCGCATGCAGTTGGACCAAAACTTGGAGCTCCAACTTTTCTGTCGAGATTGCGAACAAGCAGAAAACTGGATGAGTGCTCGAGAGGCTTTCCTCAGCAGCGCAGACACTGTTGACAGTTCTGACAACGTTGAAGCTCTCATTAAGAAACACGAGGACTTCGACAAGGCTATTAACGCTCATGAAGAGAAAATCGCTGCCCTTCAAACTTTAGCAGATCAGCTCATCGCAGCTGAACATTACGCTTCCAAACCGATTGATGACAGACGTTGTCAAGTTTTAGATCGCTGGAGGCATTTGAAAGATGCGCTTATCGAGAAACGATCTAAACTCGGAGAATCGCAGACCCTTCAACAGTTCTCTCGAGATGCTGATGAAATGGAGAACTGGATTGCGGAGAAACTACAACTCGCGACTGAAGAGAACTATAAAGACACTGCGAATATTCAATCCAAACACCAAAAGCACCAGGCCTTTGAAGCTGAGTTGGCAGCCAATGCTGATAGGATCCAGTCAGTTTTAGCGATGGGCGGAAATCTGATCGAGAAACGTCAATGCGCTGGTTCTGAAGACGCAGTTCAAAAACGTCTCGCTTCGATTGCTGACCAGTGGGAATATCTCACCAAGAAAACGACCGAGAAATCGATGAAACTGAAGGAAGCTAACAAACAGAGAACCTACATCGCAGCTGTGAAGGACTTGGACTTTTGGCTAGGAGAAGTTGAGTCTCTCTTGACTTCAGAAGACGCAGGGAAGGATCTTGCCTCTGTGCAGAATTTAATGAAGAAGCATCAACTTGTCGAAGCAGATATCCAAGCCCATGAAGAGAGAATCAAAGACATGAACTCCCAGGCTGATTCCTTGATCGAAAGCGGACAGTTTGATGCTGCTGGTATCCAAGAAAAGCGACAGAGCATCAATGAAAGATACGAGAGAATCAGAAATCTTGCAGCTCATCGACAAGGCAGACTTAACGAGGCAAATACACTTCATCAATTCTTCCGAGATATTGCAGATGAGGAATCCTGGATCAAGGAAAAGAAGCTACTGGTTGGTTCTGATGATTATGGTCGTGATCTTACTGGAGTCCAGAATCTGAAGAAGAAGCACAAGCGCCTGGAGGCTGAACTTGGAAGCCACGAGCCTGCAATCCAAGCAGTTCAAGAAGCTGGAGAAAAACTGATGGATGTTTCGAACCTAGGAGTTCCTGAGATTGAACAACGTCTTAAACTTTTGAACCAAGCCTGGGCTGAACTCAAACAACTCGCAGCGAATAGAGGACAAAAACTTGACGAGTCTTTGACTTATCAACAATTCTTGGCGAAGGTTGAGGAAGAAGAAGCCTGGATTACTGAAAAACAACAACTTCTTTCTGTTGAGGATTATGGAGACACGATGGCAGCAGTTCAAGGTCTTTTGAAAAAACACGACGCATTCGAAACCGACTTTGCAGTTCATGGAGAACGTTGTAAAGACATCTGTGACGCTGGAGAAGCTTTGATCAACGCTGGAAATCACAGAACTGATTCTATTGGTCAAAGATGCAATCAGCTACGTAATAAACTTGAACAACTTGGATCTCTTGCTGGCAGGAGGAAGACTCGTCTTAATGACAATTCTGCCTATCTTCAATTCATGTGGAAGGCTGATGTTGTAGAATCTTGGATCGCGGATAAGGAGACTCATGTCCGTTCTGAAGAATTCGGTCGTGATTTATCAACTGTTCAAACTTTATTAACAAAGCAGGAAACCTTCGATGCTGGTCTCAACGCTTTTGAACATGAGGGAATTCAGAACATTACGACCTTGAAAGAAATGTTGGTAGATTCTGGCCATGATCAGACTCCTAGTATTCAGAAGCGTCACGCTGATGTTATTACTCGTTGGCAGAAGCTTCTTGCTGATTCTGATGCTAGGAAACAACGCTTGTTGAGAATGCAGGATCAGTTCAGACAGATCGAGGAATTGTACTTGACCTTTGCAAAGAAAGCTTCTGCCTTTAATTCCTGGTTCGAGAATGCTGAGGAGGACTTGACTGATCCGGTTCGTTGTAACAGCATTGAGGAGATTCGAGCGTTGAGGGAAGCTCATGCTCAGTTCCAGGCGAGCCTTTCTTCTGCAGAGGCTGACTTCCAGGTAGACAAGATTTTTTTGTGCCATTAAATTTTTAAAAAAATTTTATAATTGGATACCTGATTATATTAAAACCTGAATAATTAGATAATTTTGAATTAAAACGTTTAAAATGAGATTTTAGAAATTAGATTTAAAAAATTTGAAAAATTTCAATTTTATGGTTTCAAATTGTAATGTAGCAATATTTTTCAACTACAAAAATTGTTGTGATTTTCAGGCGTTGGCAGCTCTCGACAGGCAGATTAAGAGTTTCAACGTTGGACCAAATCCATATACCTGGTTTACGATGGAGGCTTTGGAAGACACTTGGAGGAACCTGCAGAAGATAATCAAGGAGAGGGACGTTGAACTTGCAAAGGAAGCGCAAAGACAAGAAGAAAATGATAAACTGAGAAAGGAGTTTGCCAAACATGCGAATGCATTCCACCAATGGTTGGCGGATACAAGAACTTCGATGATGGAAGGTTCAGGATCTTTGGAACAACAATTGGAAGCTACGAAGAGGAAGACTCAGGAAGTTAGGGCTCGAAGACAGGATCTGAAAAAGATTGAGGATTTAGGAGCGATTTTGGAAGAGCACTTAATTCTGGACAATAGATATACGGAGCACAGTACTGTTGGATTAGCACAACAGTGGGATCAGTTGGATCAGCTCGGAATGAGAATGCAGCACAATTTGGAACAACAGATTCAGGCTCGCAACCAGTCCGGCGTTAGCGAAGATGCTCTCAAGGAATTCTCGATGATGTTCAAGCATTTCGACAAGGACAAGAGTGGAAGATTGAACCACCAGGAATTCAAATCCTGCCTCAGGGCTCTTGGGTATGATCTCCCTATGATGGAAGAGGGACAACCTGATCCTGAATTCGAAAATATTCTAGGTAAAATACTGAACTCTCAATTTGTGATACAAACTTAAGAGGTTTTTTACTTGAGAGATTTTTCTTACTTTTTTTGTCGTTTTATTTTGCAGATATCGTCGATCCGAATAGAGATGGTTTCGTTTCGCTCCAGGAATACATGGCCTTCATGATCAGCAAGGAGACCGAAAATGTTCAAAGTTCAGAGGAAATAGAAAATGCGTTCCGGGCAATTACAGCAGCAGATCGCCCTTATGTTACCAAGGAGGAATTATATGCTGTAAGTTATTTCGGTTGTTTCTTTATTAGTAGAAAGATCAGTAATTTTTTGTACTTTTAATTTCTTTAATAATTTAAAATATTATAAACATTATTTGAAAATTCGAAGTTGCAACAGTATCTTTAAAAGCTGTAATTTTTTTTATAGTCATCTCTTTTTAAAAGGTGTCTGCAAAACTTCATTTTTAAGATCACCCAACTTTTCCATAACCCATTCATCTTTTAAAAAATAGTCAAGTAATTTGTCATTTTAAATCCCGTGAAATCCATTCTAATATTTTTTAATTCTTGGACATTCCATGAAATCACTAAATATTCTTCAAAGACCTTTACCATCTCTTGAAAATCCAAAATGTTCCCAGAGATTTCTACATATTTCGAAAGATAATAAAATTAAATCTTGTTTTTAGAACCTCACAAAAGAAATGGCGGACTACTGCGTGGCACGGATGAAGGCTTACGTCGATCCAAAAACGGAACGACCTATTACCGGAGCGCTGGATTATATAGAATTTACCCGCACCCTCTTCCAGAATTAATTATCATTATTATTATTATAACTTGAAATTAGAGCTTTCATATTATATTCACAAACCTAACACTGCACAGCTAGCATATCGTCCCAAAATTGGCGACGTTTTTAACTTTTGAAGCTGAATTTCTCACGTATTATTTTCTAAAGTAGCTGAATATATACAAAAACCATGCCCTGTTAATTAATATATTTATCGCAAATATTTAAACTTTACTCAAAAAAGATAAAGTAAAAGAAGAAAAAATACATATAATCGGAAGCAGTCGAGCTTTTCATATCTTGTTCATTAATCTTAATTTTGACTTTATCTTTATAAAAATAGAAAGATGTGACCGTTGAGGTGTAAAGTAGAAACTAGGACTATTGGTTCAAAAAGAGATATCTATGCTTGGTTTTATTTTGTCTTAATAAATAAAATTAATATAAATACTTGGATGGATTATTTTCTGTCCTCATCTGAATAATTATATTTAATGGATCTAAATTACGTTTGAATTCTTTGCGTAAAACTCGAGTTTTCGAATTGAAATTCCTATCAAACGGAAATAATCGCCTACGAAGTTTGCTACGGATCATATTTTCTAAATTCTATTTTTAAATAATATCCTCCGAATAATGGAGCAATCGCTTACAAGTAAAAATAACAAAATCAGAGAATTTTAAATTTAATTTCCAGAAACAATCTTTAGCACCAATTTTAAATTGCACTATCATTTACCACCAAAACATTAAATATTTAATATAAAAACCACAAAGTTTAATAAGCGCGTAGGCCACTAGGATTTTGAAAAAATCAAAATAAGAAACGCAAGAGCAGAAGACATTAATCTTTAAGGCCAATTGTTTGGTGCAGGCATGTGTAGATTAAAGGTATGTATGTATAAAATGTATGCTTATCAAATGAGATAAAAATTTAACTGTATATTAAAAACTACATTCTTTACAGAAGTAGTTAGGAATTTTTCACTATATTGCATTGTTATTTATAATTCTATTCCTATTTTTTTTAAAAAAGATTGTCGGCCTAATTTATTTTTCCGAGTTAGAATTT
>JAUESI010000038.1:2732556-2776790 GCA_032275145.1 Synergus laeviventris | reverse complement strand
ACTTGTTTCCCTTAATTGGCTTAAATGTTTACATATTATTTGTAAAATTCACCGCTAGGTGCGACACTTGTTCTTTAAAAAATTATGTTTTGAACACGGTTTTGAAGAAACGTAAATAAAGTAACAGCTAAAAGTGTCTTAATACCATTAATCGAACTATGAAAAACATTTGAGAATAGTTCATCTCTGCTAAAACGACAGACTGAATGAAGGCGGGAAAGTTTAAATACAATTTTAAATATGTTTCTTTTTTGAATCACACACATACACAAACGAAACCTTATTACTTTAATATACTTTCATGTACTTGAATATGTTTCATTTAACATTCTTACATCATTTACATTATCTACTTAGACTTATTTAAGACAGTTTTTGAGAGCTATTTCTCAAAAAATATACACAATATTCCCAACCAATCAGATAGTAAATTTTTCTCGAGCAATATGGCAGCCCCCTGATACCACGAGAAAATTTCTTTATAGAAAATACATATAGGTTATGTCAGGTTATGTGAAAATTTAAAACATTTAAAAGTTATTCCAAATTATTAAATAATAAAAATGGGCAAATATCCAAATGATGCGAGAGTGATATGGAATATGTTAAACGGAGTGTTCGTTATCTATAAACCACAGAGAATTCCGCTCAATGTAACGAGGGAAACAATTTGCCGAAATTTGTGCAAAGGTTAATGTTTGTTTTGTTTTTTAAACAAAAATCAATCTAATTTTGGTTTGGAATGATCTTAATTGATTTTAATTTGAATTAATATGGTTTAAATTCGAATAGAATTCAATAAAATTCTTAACTTTTTACATAACAGAATAATATATATATAATAATATTTTTTCTCACATTTCTAGGTTTAAATAGATTGGAAGTTCGACCACCAGATCCTCACGTTTTAATTGAAGGCAAAACGAACGAGAAACTAACTGTCTCAGTGCGAGAGAGTTTCGCAGATAATATCCTTGTAGTTGGCCCTCGATATCAATCATGCGATTTTAAATTCAGTTGGGCAAATCATTTGCAGTCAGACACAACTGGAGTTGTCGTTTGTGGATTAAATGCCGGCACTAAACTCGTCAAGAAATTATATCAATCCTCCCCAACGAGATTTTATAGAGTGAAAGGAATTTTAGGAATAGCTACCGAAAACTTATTTGTAACTGGCAAAATAGTTGAAAAATCAACTTATAAATTTCTGAAAAGAAGTCATGTCGACAGAGTGTGCGCTGCTATGCAATCTTCTCACCAAAAAAAAATGTTTGAGTATGTTTCTATTATCTTTTAAAAATTAGAATCATTTACTGCCTTTGTAATACTGGTTATTGAAAAAAATGTTTTTCTGAATTTCAGAGTCTGTGGAATTGATATCCAAAGCCAGGCTGCTTACGAATTGGCAGTAAAAGGATTAATCAGACCGGCAAATAATAAAATTCCGATATTGTATTCAATCAAATGTGTGGATTTCCAATCTCCAGAATTCACTATCGGTAATATACTTTATAATATTTATGAAAGAAAATTAAATTGTAGAGTTATTCGTCACATGCTTATGGTTTATAATTCAAGTATGTATTAAAAAATGCAAAACAATATTAATTTAATACACTTGAAATTAAAAATTGCTCAGTTTTGAAGCTTGTAAATCTACAATCTCTTAAATTTGAAGTTAAATAACTGGAATTTTGTAAAGAATTGAAATTTAAAACTCTTTATTCTTTTTAGAAATTGTGTGTATAAATGAAGACGAAATGTACTTGAAAAGTATAATTCACGAGCTTGGCATGCAAATGAAAAGCACAGCTACATGTACTCAAGTCCACTGTATCCAATTTGGATTATTTAACTTGGAGCACGCTTTGCTCTCGAAATATTGGAACCTTGAATCTATTCTAGGTAATATTGAGTTTTGCAATAAATTATTAACGAAAAATCCATTTTTATTAGATCAGCAGCATCCACATTTAATAGAGCAACAAAATAAAGATCTGGATTTTATTGAAGATCAAGAACCTCTAACTCTACTTGAATGTAAACAAAATGAATAATAATAATTTGTTAAGATTGTAAATAAATTTAATTTGAAATAAAAATTAAGTATAGTATAGGTAATTAGAGTAATTAAACGCCTTTCTCCAAATGAAAACCAAAGTTTTTGTAAAAGCACATATTTATTTACAGGATAAAATGAGAAACGAGGTCTCATTATTTAAAATATACATTTTGCAGAAATTATCTAACAAGGAAGCTTACCTAAGTATCCGCCTCCGATTTGATTCGTTCTGAAGTATGTTTTAGAGCACTCAAAAATTAGCTACACGTTTTCGGGTAATTACTTGAGAAATATAATTTTCAGTGAAATTAATCATTTAGAAGATAGTGTAAACATTGCTTAGACTGAAATTATGTTAGTAGATTGCAGTAAAATATTTATTTTCTAACCATCACCCCCTTAGACGGGGGGTTAACTACCACTATCCCTTGTGGCTAACATACACAAAAATTCCTGATTTTGATCCAAGCCAACTTTTATTTTTGAATGATTAATGAAGTGATTTAATAAAAATACAAGACGTTATATCGTTTTACACTCAATTTCAGATTAAGAAGGGTAAGCTACCCTTA
The DNA here is from genome assembly GCA_032275145.1 of Synergus laeviventris. NCBI lineage: Eukaryota > Metazoa > Arthropoda > Insecta > Hymenoptera > Cynipidae > Synergus > Synergus laeviventris. The sequence goes on along the minus strand of JAUESI010000038.1, from coordinate 2,774,156 downwards.
ATTAAAATTTTTATTTCTTTAAACATTTGTAACCGTTGCCGTTTAATGGTCGTAGTGGAAATTATCTTCAGGGCAGAAAACATTGTGATAATAGAAACTATCACAGTCTTCCGGCATGAGGCACCCGCATTCTAATTTGAAGGAGGTAAATCACCCTCAAACCATGTTTCACATTCATGAAGTATTGTGTGTTGCAAATAAATTATTATGGTATAAGAAATTGGACATTTTATTTTATTTATTTCTGATAATAAGAATGTGAAACATGGTTTGAGGGTGGTTTACCCCCTTCGAATTAGAATGGGGGTGCCTCATGCTAGTCGACTGCGATGTTTTCGATTATCATGTCTATTTTCACATAATTTCAGTCTAAACAATGTTTGTTTCCACATCCTGCTAAATGATTAATTTCACTGAAAATTATATTTCTCAAGTAATTATTCGAAAACCTTTAAGGGTGATTTCATCCCCTAAATATGAATTTGGGCACGTATAAAAAAATACGTGTAATTTTTCGTGGGTTTGTAAAGTTTTAAAGTTAGTGAAAATTTAACAGAACTGTACAAAAATGAAGCTGGTTAAAGTTAATCAAAAAATATATTAAAATAAACGAATCGGAAAATTGAAGGCACCTCTCCTGTCACTAAACTTCTAATCAAATCTGTACTTTCGAATAAATTAGGCATCGAAAAACTTGACATATTTAGGGCAGGATTTTTTCTAAACTTAAAAACCTCCTAATCTCACTTGCAACATTGCTTTTCAGAGATCGAATATTCAATGATAATAAAATAACTACTTAAATTCAGTCTTCAACTTCTACACAATTATATAACTTTTTCACCGAATATCACTTACGGAATTTAATTTTAGATTATCCCTCTTAAGTTATTCCTCTGCCCTGAATACATCTGCGATTTCTAGAAAGCAAAATGCAAAAGGTTTTATAACTTCCAAATTTTAACTTTTCACCTTCTTCTCAGTGGGTTTCGTGAAATTACTGATCCTGTACTGTTCAGGAACGTTACTTTCATCCTGGCTGCTATAATCTTTCTCCTCAGAGTGCCGCTTTCGTTTTGTGCTTTTGCAACATTTCCTCCGAATCTTCCGATTTCGTTGTGTATCTTCATTGGAAGAATCAGAAAAGCTGTGACGACTCGATGAAGTCTTGAAATCCATATGGACTTCCTCTGGACTAGAGCTTAAGTGAAGGTCTCTGAGCTTTTTCTCATTAATATCTTCTCGTCGGCTGCGCTTTGAGTCTCTCTCTGAACTTCGTCTCACACTGTCAGACCTTTTCCTTATATTTTCTAAATCCTTTCTGAAACTTTCGCAAGTTATCTTTAAATTTTCTACACTCCTTTTTGGAACTTCTGGACTCTTTATTAAACTTTCTGAACCTTTTTGTGACCCATGCGGACTCTTTTTTGAACTATCTAAGCCCTTTCTAAATCTTTCTGGACTGTTCTTTGATCTGTCTAGACTTTTATTACTTTTTGTAGTGAATTCTTTGGAATCTTTCATTCTACGGTCAGAACTGTCGTAGCGATTTCGAGATCTTAACTCGGATCGGTGTTCTCGACTTCGGCTTCTTCTTTTACGATGTTGACTAGAATCGGAATCGTCAGATCGTTCAGACGGCTTTAAAGATTTCGCGATTCTGCCTTTATTTTTCGTCCAGTGCTGAAGTTTCATACTTTTGGCTATTACCCGTTTCTGATGATCGAGTTGTGGAAAGAGGTCTGAAAATTAAAAATGTATTTAGTATCAAAAGGTAAATATGATATGGAAGATTTTACTCTAGAGTGATACGAACGACATTCTAAGTTCACTAAAATGGATGAAATCAATCCCTGGCGGCCTGAAGTTTAATGAAATTGCTAATTTAAAAATTAAATTACCTTCAGAATTTTCAAGAGCCCTCTTCGCCGAATTCATTTCAGCTTCTTGAATGCTGTGACCGGATGCTTTGGCTAAACGCCTTCCTTTGAAATATACAGCTACTGTATATACTCTCGTGTTAGTTGGTCCCTTGCACTCGATAACTCTGTAAAAGAAATTAACAAATTAAGAGTGGATCTTTTGCCCATATGAAAATTATTGTTATTATTATTATTACGCGCGGTTTAAATTATAAGTTATTATTAACAGTTTTAAATTGAAAGCTTTAATTATGAGAACAAAACTTGAAGAGTGTTTTCTGTTTTCAAAGTAGAAACGTTTGAGAAAAAACAATTTGAAATCAATTAGAATAATAATAAAAAATCATTCTTTTGAAATTGCTTACTTATAAACCGGAATGTCGGGCTCTCCACCGTCCATTGTTCTCAAAGTCAAGCAGCATTGTTGTAATTTACTCTTAGGATCATTCCAATCTTGATTCATAATAAAATCTTGAAGTCGGGGGAAGAAGCAGACGTCGCAGAAAACTTGGCAGTAATCCAAGCCCTTATCAACGTAAAGGGCTCCTAAAAATGCTTCTAACAAATCTGCTCTATCCTTCGTCTTTAATTCAGCTTTAGGGTTTCCGTAAAGTGCGTACTGCGTCATTCCTAAATCGTCACACACTACAGCTTGCGTTTTGTTATTTACAAGAGAACTCCGCAGTAACTGAAAATTAAGAATTTCTAATTAACATAATGGAAAATAAATTAAACAATGTATGAATACGGTGACTAAAGCAAGAAAATAGTTGAGATTTAAAATAAAGTTAATTTATTGCTCAATCTTTAGCAACAAAAAAAAACAACTTATTTAACTCCTTACATAATACAAAAGATTATTTTAAATCAACAACATACCGACAAATGTCCTTCGTGATGTTCCGGAAAATATTTATATAAATATTCAGAAACGATTAATTGCAAAACTGTGTCTCCTAAAAATTCTAGTCGCTGATTGGAACCGAGAGTCAGATTGGTATAACCGATACTCCTGTCTGTAAAAGCACGAGCTAAAAGTCTTATGTGATTGAACTCAACTCCAATCGATTCCTCAAACTTGGTCAATTTCTGAAAAAAGAAATAAAAAAAACAGTCCAATTAATATTTTGAACTAAGAGCATTAAAAATTTGATAAGCCACAGCCTGTGATATATTTTTAAAAATATTCTTTTGAAATTTAAACTACAACCTGGTAGTTAAAAATCGTAGGCTGTGCTGTCACTGCAATAACAATTTTTAAACATTTTCTGCAAAATCAATTCATAAAAACTAAAAAATATAAAAAATTTGAAATTACTTGTAACAATTCGAATCTCTCTATCCATTGTCTATCTCCGAGAGGTTCCTGTTCTTGCAGGGGATGTCGCGGATAATTAACCCAGGTCTGAGTGAGCATCACCTCATTCATTTTGCTTTCTTTACATCCCTCCTCCGCCATGAACAAAGTTTCTCCAAAAACTCTATCCGCAACTTCTATCCCTCCATCTAGAAATAGAGAGCCCATCAAAGCCTCAAAACAATTCGCCATCGCATGTCTCAATTCCAAATCGTGACAGAGATCACTCCCATGAGCATAAAGCATGAACTGATCCAAATTAAGTTTCTTCGCCAAAACTGCTAAATGCTGATTTTGAACAATTGCCGCTCGATAAGTCGCTAAGCCACCTTCCTCCAAATCAGGAAACATATGAAACAGGTGAATCGAGGTCAAAAATTCAACGACAGCGTCTCCGAGGAATTCCAATCTTTCATTATGAGCAATCGAAGATTCAGTTTCCTTCTTTGCTCCAAATCGAGACATGATATTGATCAAAGTGTTGATCCCTCGCTTCCTGGTGTTCATATAATGAATTCTACGGTCTCCGTATTCAGGTTGACGAATTCCACAATTTGTTAGGGAATTCCTTGCGTGGTCTGGATTTGTACCGAAATTTTCTCTATAGCTAGGATGTGTTAGAGCCAATTGAAGGAGGTAGCGATTTTTGAACTTGTATTTTAGAGACTGCTCTAATTTATCCAAGGATTTGTGGAAGCGGAGATGACAAACGAGGACGGGAATCAGCATCGCGTGTTGAACAATATCACACATTATTCCAGTTCTATAAAATCCCTCGCAGGTAACGTCGACTGTCACGTCTCGTTTCATTTTACTTTGGGTTCGCAATTCTTGGAGTTTGTTTTCCTTTGCTTCTAATTTCCGTTTATCCTCGAATGAAGGCTTTGGCATATTTGCGAGCAGGTGACGGAATTTTACGTAGTCTCTCCAGGCCTTTTGATAACTAAAACAATTTACATTTTATTGATTTATGTTTTTTACATATTTATATCTGAGATACCATGAACAGTTTAAGATAAAAAAAAACAAAATTGTGGTAGCGCTTTTTTACAAAGAACGATTTTTGTTGAAAAAAAAATACAAATAGCAAAAGTTTGTTAATAAAAAAACATGATAAATCTATTTAAAAATATCAGGATATTGAAAATTTTCAATGGTGGTTCTATGTACTGTGCAGTTATTTAATAAAATACTTACTCAGCGTTTCCAGCGTAACTAAGTTGTGGGGGTCGAATTCCAAAATGCACAATTTCTGGATAGGCTACTACACCAGGTGGTTGTTCATTTTGATTTCTATCCAACTGATCAACTCTCACACTGCAAGGTTTTTTCCCAGGATAAGTCACCACCATTCCCTTAACTTCATCCGCGATATTTTGCCATTTGTACTGCGGCATATCTGCGAATTGTTGAAGATCTTTTTCCTCTATTAACAGCTTGCTGCTTTTTATAAGATAATTAAGGACTTCGTTCATAGATAAAATTTCCTGACCATTATCAGGTAAATCACGGACAAATCTAGGCATGAAATGAAATTGTCCACAGCCTGATTTGTCTTGAGCTGCATGCAAATCAAAGTCCACCAACTCTAGGATTTCTTTAAAGAGATACTCATCTGAAAAAAAAGATTAAAAATAAATAATAGAAGCTACTGAATTAAATAATAGTTAATGATGTTTGGATTATTAATACTCACGGAAATAATCGAGTTCACGTACTGTGAAATTCTCGGGTAACTTTTCCTCGATGTAGAGAATTGTATACTCGATATTGAATCGAATAACTTTACAAGTTGGTAATTTCGTGAGAGGAAAGTGTGAAAGCATGGAAAATCCTTCGAAAATAAATTCATGCTCGTCGTGTTTAACTATAGTTGGAGTTTTTGTGAGAAAATTAGTTGGTGGACTTATCGTAATTCTATAATGATAGAGTTTATCGCCGTTGTTGGTGTCCAAGTTGCACCTATTGATTGCATTTTCTCCTGCATAAATTCCGTGTCTGATTCCGGATCTTCTTGATTTTTCACTGCACCTACAAAGTGGACCGTCGTTCATCTGCAAAGGTAAATAAAAATAAAATGAAGAGATTTAATTTTTGGTATAATTTTCTAAAAATAAGTTTCTTAAAGATTTTTATACGAATTTACCTCTCCAGGATCATTGAACCACATTTCAGGATGCAACCTTTGAGGATGTTGTTTTTTCGCCATTAATTCCTCCATTGTTCTGTCGTCTTCTTCCATCGAATCGCTATCACTATCAGAAGAGGAGCTGCTGCAAGCTTCAGATTTGTGCTTACATAATCTAGCTCTCGTTTTTCTTGGTGGAGGTTCGTAAGGAGGCTAAAAATGAAATGAGAATTTTAATTTCCCACCAACTTAATATATTTGTTTTATAATAGAATTTAAAACTTACTTGTGCAGCCCTTGCGGCTTCTGCTCTTTTTATAAACAACTTATAGAAAATATCACCGAGTTCGGTCAACTTTTGAGTGCCTCTCATAATTTTTGGATTGCTTTCATCTCGTTGATAATACAAATCGGCTGGTGCAGTTCGAGTCCAGATTTTTCGTTCTATTTCGAGAATTCCCTCTGTTCCGATAGCACTTAATTCTACCATTTTCTTCTCCATATCTTTGCTTGTAGCACAGTAATTTCTCCTGAAATTAGATATCAAAAATTAATAATTTTCAATCCGTAATAATTTTTCTTTTAGTTCACTAAAATAAAAACATTTTTGTTTCTATTAATTACAAACTAAATTAATTATTATTCGAAATGTTGCTAATACCTGTATTTTTCTAAGAGCAATTCCCTCTCAGAAAGGCATTTCTGCCTTGCAGTTGCTTTACTCGGTGACGAAGGATTCGAATCAAGAGATTTGGATCTCTTTCTTCTCCTACCACTCATATTCGACCTTTCCAAATTCGTCAAGGAAGATCGAGAATTATAAAAACCATTTACTCGAAGCGATCTTTCAGACTTCTTTTCAAACGATCTTTCTCTTGAAGTTCGTTTTCTTTTTCCATATTTATCGTACCGATCCCTACGATCTTCTCGACGATCCTCTCTGCGATCTTCTTTCCTTTCATCCCTACGATTTTCTCTGTGATCATTCCTACGATCTTGCTTGTGATCATTCCTACGATCCTCTCTTCGGTCCTCTCTCCGATCATCATACCTCGATCTACTTGATTTATTACGTCTTTGCCTACTCTCAGGACTAAGGGACCTTTTCCTCCCATTTTCACGACTATGTGATCGTCTTTCTCGCCTCAACTCCGACCTACTTTTCGAAGGTTCCCGTCGACTTCTCTGACTCGATCTCTTTTCCTCACTTCTAGATACTTCAGATTCAGGATATGATCCATTCGACCGGGTTAACATATTCCAAAATGTGTGGCTCCCACTCTGGGACCACTCTGTCTCCATTCGATTAAAATTATTGCAACTTGCAGTTTCTGATTTCCAATAATCGTAAGAGCAATTTTCACTGGCGGGAGGGCAGGTTGTTGGCATATTGTAGGTCTGGACATCCATCTGATTTGTTTGAACTTGATAAGGATACTGGAATGAAGCGGTCGTTCCATTCATATAAGGGCTAATGGAATTCGATGGGCCAGAAGAAAATTGAGGATAAGGGTTCATCATCTTTTCAGGAAGCGAAGGCAGGGGTAAGGCAAACGTAGGTGGAGGCTGACTGAGATCTGGAGGCGGAAAGTTTTGTGTTGGTACAGAATAGTAGCCGATGTTTTGTGATGACGATGTTTCAACATTCCAGTAATATTGACCTCCGTTTACTTCCGAATTTGCCATTTTGAAGAAGTCGTTTGTCTGCTGAACAAGAATCAAATGAACTATATCTCAAAGAAGCAAAAAAAATGGAACACAATTAAATAGGGGATCCTTGATTTATTTATTTTATTTGTTAAAAGCTGAAAGCATTGAAAATTGAGCAATTTTCTTTATTATATTATTTGAATCTCGAAATGTGTATATACTTGAACATTCTTTAACTTTACTTGTTCAAACTTCTGCGATTTAAAAAAAAAGTAATTTAAACTACTGAAAATTTAGTGAATTAAAACATTTCTCTTCGAACTTTTGAAAAGATCAATATTTTTCATTTCGTATTCTAACCTACCAATTTTAAAAATACAAACAAAAAAAAGACTATCTAAATCAAAATAAAATCACTCAAAACAATTGGGAGTGAAAGTACGACGCTACGAGTGAAACATAATCTTAAATTCAAGTTTTCAATATTTTTGAATCGAGTAATAAGATTAATAATAATAAGTAATAATAATATTAGTAATAAGATTAATAATCTTCACCAGGTAGTTTCATTTAATAGAAAAATACTTCAGGGAAAGGCAAGTGACCTTACGACTCTCCTTTTTCATACAAATAACCTAACTTTAATGGTAAATATTTGCGAAAAAATGTACAAAAAGTGGTTACAACAGTATCTTTACCTCACTCATTTATATTTTTGGGATTTCATCAAATTTTGAGATTGGAAATGTTAAGAAATATAATGTTTGCTAACCTTTTCGATCAGGAACCAAGGCAACTTGTTCAAGACTTAAAATTAAACATTATTGAACCGAGATAACACTTAATTTTAAACATGGATATTTCTGGAAAAATATCCCCTTGAATTTCCCTACTTATTCATTCCGAATTTGATAAAAATCCACTCAAATTTGATGAAATTTCATTCCTTTTGAAACCGAAGACCGAAGACGACACAGATTCCGGACCGAAAACCTAATACCGAAATACCCCTAATATAATACAATACCTAACGACCTAACCGACCTAACCTCCAGACTCCAACCAGACTCCAACCTCCATGAAACTTTCAAGATCCGTAAAAATTGCAAAGATTCAAAGATGGCGGCGGGATGCTTGCGACTTTTTAGGCGGGAACATTTGAATTACAAACTTTTATTTACATATCAGTACAAACATTTAGCGGAATGGTGATTTATTTATTTTAGTAATAAAAATGTCATCTGTAAAAAATAAAATTCTGTTACTTTAAATACTTTATGTCATATATCATGGTTCAACTTACTTACGCAGTTAGCAGCAGTTAGTGAGTCCACTGATATAGTGAGTCAGTCAGGGAGAGTCGAATAAAGACAGAATCGATAAGTTTCGACATTTTTCGAGACGCTTTATCGCGGCTGACTTCACTTTGCACTCATTGCATTTCCCCATGCGTGTCGTGTGGTCGTGTAATTGTATGATACGTTGTCGTCCTATGCACCCGTAAATAAGAAAGTTTGTTTAAAAAATAGCTGTTTTTTCATGTCTAATCTACTGTATATATCCAGATATAATTTAGATGACTTTCTTTTGATCTGCAAATTCGTGAAATTATAGAAAGCCATGAGTCAAAACGCGGAGGTAACTGGAGTTTTATCAGAAGAGAATGCAGCCAAAGCTGAAAAATTCAAAGAGCAGGCAAACGACTACTTCAAAAGTAAGTTTTCATTAATTTGCACCTCCAGGAGGTCGACTTTCCAGTAGATTTTGATTGTGCTTTTTGTGGAATTTTTGAGCAAGCCGATTGATCTTTGATTTCGGAGCAAGTCACGTGCGTTCCAAACTAACCACACTTTTTCGTTCATCAAGGATTCAGAATGAGAAGCTTGATCAATAATTAATCAACTCATTAATCAACTGCTCGTGACACATTTACGCATATGACTAGATTGCACACGTTTTCTTTGCACCTTATGAGAGTCGAGGATATATCGGTGTCATTCATGTTTTTAAAGTTTTACGACATCTAGAAAATCATGGTAAAATCTGGAGCTTGGGTTTTCGCTTTGTGGTTTGGAAGCTTGGAAGACATTTCAGCATCTTGTGGGAATTTTCGAAAAATTGTAATCTTTTTAAATTAGAATAGAATCCCATATTTTAGTACTCTAATACGAATTTCTCTTTAGATATAAACTGTAAGAATACATTTTTAAGAAGCTGCAAAATTAAATTGTCCGCCTTGAAGAGTTTGAATTATTCAATTTATAACACTTAAAATTGATATTATGATCAAGTTTGGCTGTTTTCCGATTTAAATGGTTTTTATATCATACTTCATATTTTTATCATTTCTCGTACCTCAGCTACTCATTCAGCAGCCGCATGCGCAATATGTTTTAGTGTTGGTAGAACAAAAAGGGAAGATACGTATTTCTCTTTTGTTCTGCTACACTGAAACCTACTGCGCATGTGGTCGTTAGCTTAGAGCTGGCTAGCTGTAGAAGTATAAAACTACTCTAAAGCTCATTCTGAATAAGAATTGAATGAAAACGAACCTATGAAATAGATGATTAACTTTTTTGTGTCTTTGTTTTTTACAGATCAAATTTTCAACAAAGCTATCGAGTTCTACTCTACTGCTATCGAACTTAATCCCACGGTTGCTGTCTTCTATGGAAACCGAAGTTTTGCCTACTTAAAGACAGAATGTTTTGGATACGCCCTGAAGGATGCATCCAAGGCAATCGAGTTAGATAGAAATTACCTCAAGGGTTATTATCGACGAGCTGCGGCTTATATGTCGCTGGGTAAATTCAAACTAGCCCTAAAGGATTACGAAACAGTTACGAAAGCAAAGCCAGGTGACAAAGATGCGAAAGCAAAATACACAGAATGCAGTAAAATTGTTAAAAAAATTGCCTTCGAAAAGGCTATTTCGGTTGAAGAAAACAAAAAGAATATTGCTGACACGATCAACTTAGATGCAATGGGTGAGTATTCCTCAGTAAAAAATGCAATGCAAACTCCAGTTTATAGTTAAATTAATCTAAATTTAATCATATTATTTTTTCTCTAGCTATCGAAGATGAATACATAGGACCAAAATTAGAGGATGGAAGGGTGACTTTAAAATTCATGAAGGAATTATTAGAATATTACAGAAAAGAGAACAAGCTACATCGGAAGTACGCATACAAGATTCTTCTCGATGTTAAGGTCCTCTTCGAATCGCAACCAAGTTTAGTCGACATTACGATTCCCGATGAGAACAAATTTACGATTTGTGGTGATATACATGGTCAATTCTACGATCTACTCTATATCTTCGAACTCAATGGTTTACCATCAGAGACCAACCCTTACGTATCCTTTTAAAATTTAAATTATAGGATTAAAATATCTACACGTCTTCGTATTTATTTCAACATTTTTTCAACTTTGAAGACTTCTGATTTACGTTGTTTAAATTCTAACGCTTTAAAATTAAAATACTGCATTATTTGCACAATTCTGCTTTTTCATAGAGGAAGCTTTGTAGGTTTATTTGTAGGTTTATTTGCACAACAAATATCTCAAAACTTGGCCAAAGATTTTTCAAAATATTGAATTTTAAAATTTCTATGTACATTAATCATTTTTTTATTTTATTTTTCGACTATAAGTTCTCACATAATCAAAATTAAAATCTTATGTAAAGGGAAGAAAGGCTCCTTGTGTCGAAACGAATCGATTGAGCTTTAAGATTATTCCATTTAATTGAATATTAAGGAATTTAGTTATTTGTAATTTTGAAAAATTTCGCTTTTATCTAAGAGTTTTCAAATAACCAAAATTCAAAGTTGATGCAAGAATAGAAAATTATTGTTTGCTTAGGGAAAAAATAATTAAATATATTTTCTGATATTTAAAAAAATCGTTAATGCTTCCTCTATGAGGAAGCAAAGAGCTCAAGAAATGAGCACAAAAAATATAAATACAATTAAATGAAACAACTGAGGTCGAATTCACAGCTAGTTTCCTTAACAATCAAATAGTTATTCAATGGAGACTTCGTGGATCGAGGTTCCTTTTCAGTCGAGTGCATTTTCACTCTTTTTGGATTCAAACTCCTGTTCCCAAACCACTTTTTCATGTCGAGAGGTATGTCCTAATCCTTTGAAAATTGGTCATAAAAAATAAAAAATCTATCATGTTAACAACTAATTTAACCAAATATTATTTACAACTAGGAAATCACGAATCGGCAACGATGAATCAAATTTATGGCTTCGACGGAGAAGTGAAATCAAAGTACAGTGCTCAGATGGCTGAATTGTTTACTGAGGTTTACAATTGGCTGCCCTTGGCCCACTGTCTTAATAACAAAGTTCTCGTAAGTTAAGCACATTGTTTACACATAAATAACTAATAGACTATTTCTATCTTAAAATAAGTAATTTATACTTATGTGATTAATAGGTAATGCACGGTGGACTCTTCTCGAGAGACGACGTGACTCTAAAAGAAATTCGAGAGATCGACAGAAACAGGCAACCTCCGGATGAAGGACTAATGTGTGAGTTGCTATGGTCCGACCCCCAACCACAACCAGGTAGAGCGGCTAGCAAACGTGGAGTTGGTGTGCAATTTGGACCCGATGTTACTAGTAAATTCCTCGAGCTTAATAAACTCGAATACATCGTCAGGAGTCACGAAGTTAAACAAGGAGGCTACGAAATTGGACACGACGGAAAATGTATAACTGTTTTTTCGGCTCCAAATTATTGGTAAGCCTAAATATTTTATGTTAGGTCCAATCCAACCTATTTTTTGATTTGAAGTTGCACTATGTGTCTAATTTGAAATGAATTTGGTCTTTAAATATTTTATTACTTCTCCAAAAGTAAACGAAATTTTTTAATGGACGATTCTTCGTTTTCAGTGATACAATGAAGAACAGCGGTGCCTTCATCACCCTTACTGGCAAAGACATGACACCTAAATTTACCTCTTATGAGGCAGTGGTAAGTATTTAACAACTTCCAAACTACCCACTCTAAAATAATTTGAAAAATGTTAAAAACACTTTTAATTATACTTTTTTTTTATGATTTCAGCCACATCCCGACGTAAGGCCAATGGCGTACGCCAATTCTCTAATGAGGTTCATGTAGTAATGACAGAGAAGCCTAGGGACATGATTGCCAAATAAATGGGAATTAATAACAGAATACAGGTAGCGCAATCAAAGTGTGCACATAATATATTTGATACTGACTCGGGAAGTTAAAGGTGTACTTGCACTTCTCTACATCAATAATTATTGTACTCTGACAAGAAAGAAGACGAGTGTACCGTAATTTAATAACGCATTATACAACTGGGTACAAATATCAACCGAAAATAATTATGTTTAACTTGTCAAATATTTTGAAACTGCACTGAAATCATAGAATCATTATTTTGTAAATCTCTATCTACATTAGTACCAATTATTATTATTAAAATTTTAGTATCCACGAGTTAAGTAGAGCTTGTGCTAACGTAGGTATTAATTGATAATACATTGCGAAAAACCAGAGTATGTTGAACTCTTTCACGAAACACGAGTCGATTTTTGAAGACGGCACTAGTGATCTCAAAAATTTCAAATTATTTTTTTTTAGAATTTTCGGAGCATGCATTGAAAAAATGCAAAAGTTGACGAGATACAAATTTCCGTTCGCTGTTTAATGATCGTCAGTGATTTAAAGGATAATTTATAGAAGTCTTAATACAAATATTAATAATGCGATATAGTATGAGCATGTAGTACAATTTACAATAAACCCGCTGGACACTTACGCCACGTTATTTGTGGCTAATTTTATACAAGTGTAGTGTGATCGGCGGAGTCATTTTTATTCGACATTTTGTTTTTATTTTGTTAATGAATAAATAAATGACGTTTATAATGTAAACAATACTCGAGACTCTTTGCTGACTTTCGTTTAGGACTTAATTTTAATTCAATGTTTGTAAACTATATGAACTGCCTTTTGAAAACTTTTCTAATCAACTGCGTGATTTTTTTTATTACAACTGAAGCCAATTCCCAGAAATTTATTTGATTTCTATCAAGCGGAAAATTATTCTAGTGCTAAATTATTAATTTTGAGCTAATATCTTTGAGTCGAAATACAAACATATTTTTTCGTTAATTTATTTTGTGTCTTCTTTTTTTTTAAGTTCCTGATAATCTTTTTTGAATAATACATTATTCAAACTTTCGGCAAAAGCGAGAAACTGTCCCGAAAACTTCCTCTGGTAAATTATCCCGGTTATGAAGATTCACATCAATAACTTTACAGGAACTATCTTCGTGAAATTGTCTGAAGAATGAAAGATATCGTTGTGGAATTTTGTGAATTTGAGGTATTGTAGCCACGATATAGTTTTTGTTCCCCTTTCCAAAAAATAGATTGCTTACAGTCGCTGCGAATTTTTCGCTGAATAATTCCATTTTCCCTATTTCATCGATGAATAATAGATCCTAGAATAGAAAATATAACTTCGCAATCTCAAGATAGGAAATCATTTTTTATAATCATAATCAAGTTTTTGATTCTTACGGCTTTAGAATCTAAAGTTGGTAAAGCGATGCGTTCAAAATTTTCGGTGAATACGTGGTAGTTTCCTACGCGATGTTTCTGAAATTGCTGCTGAGTCAAAACATCCCTAAACGAGTTAATGGTAATATTTTTAATAATAGAATAAGGTCTTTTAAGTTACTTGATTTTATAGAATGCCATATAAATTTGAAACTGACGCTATGCGGGCGAGAGGTGCTCGACTTTCTGAATTCTTGAAAGAAACTACATCAAATCCAATTCTGCTTTTGTTTGAGTCTCGAACTTCTTCTGTGTAAAATCCGTCGATAGTAAAATTCTGTTTTTGGATTAGTGGAGCTAGTTTTTTACACATCGTAGTTTTTCCGATTCCTATAAAGTAGGAAGAAAATGAGGTATTCGTTAAAATTACGATAGAATATTAATTTGAAACTTATTATTTCAATGATATTCGGAATTCAAGAAAATTTCATTATTTTCAAAAGATTTCGTGTAATTTAAAACAATTTCATAGAATTTTAAGAGATTTTAGTAAATTTTTAGGGATTTCGAAGAACTGCTCCTATCAAATACTTTGTTTGATATATAAACAGATTATATAAATATGAAGAATATTATTTTTCCAATTAGAGGTTTTCAAATTGCAAAAAAAGTATTAAATAAAATGAAAATAAAGCATTTAGAGTTCTAGGATGTAAATTTGAAAATATTGTATAATGTCCTATCAAACAAATAATAAATAAAAAATTTAAAAACAATGGCATATACCGGGTGGTCCAGTAAAAAGTACTTTTGAATATCGAGGCGCGTCGCCACTTCCAGTTGCCAATGTTGCCATTTTCGGCGTCAAAATATCGATGTTTTTCTTTATAATTGAAGCGTCGGTCTTCTCCTCTTAGAAATCACAATTTCACCAATAAAGTTATTTACTTGAGTGAAAAACCGTCTTTATGAGTTCCCCGCTTAATAATGGCTCACGTGAATGTTCAAAATTTATTAAAAAATTGGCGAAAAATTCGATTCATTCAAAAACTTCGAGCAGTGAAGTGACTGAAAACGAGCGTACTCCAATCAGCTGATTTGGAAGACAGGCAGGTTGTGCTTGTGACTCGTATTCCCTTACAGTTTGTGTTTTTCTAGTGAGTATTACACCTCCATCTATTCCATTTCCTGGGCTTGTTTCACTCCCAAAACTCCAAAAGTGCTCGTGGATCCTAGGAAAAAGATCTTTTAAATTCTGGAAATTAATTATCTTTTCGTGAGGTTAATAGAGTATTTTTTGTCGATCTTGAACGTTTTGATTGTGAGATTAATTCATGGAAGAAAAGGAGGATAGGTGAAGAATTCAAGTGGCAGTGAATTTGAAGAATTTGGAAATTGGTAAAAATGGCTCATCCCTTGGCTTCAAACCCGATGGGCTATGTCTTCAATCGACAAATTAATGACAAAATTGATCATCGGGAAAGACTCGTCAAAGCGAGATTCGAAAATTCGGAGAACCTCTTTAGAAAAAATCTTCTGTCGCATTATGGATGCGTCAATGCAATCGAGTTTTCGAAACAGGGCGATCTTCTTGTTTCAGGTAAATCTTATTTGTTTTATTAATCTATCCTTTTTTGGAGATTGATATTGGTTCGATTTTAACATTTGAAAGCGTCCGAACCATCATCGAGTCTATTATTTGTCCCTTTTTTTGGATGTACACAAATTTAAAAAGGTATAATATAACAGAGATCTGACCAGATCTGACTATAAATCATATCATAAATAAAAGATAAATTTCAGACTGAATGCAAGTAGATAATCAAGATAGAGAGTCAACATATGTTAATTGACTATCGACAAAGAGGGCCTTTTTCTTCAACTTCAGATTCAAGAATTATGAATGCGTACTTTTGACGAAATATATGTTGAATCTCCATATCCCAAAATAAAGATGCATTTTAGAAATTCTAAGTTTAAAATCTAAGCCGAATTCACGAATGAAATATTTATCTCCTTGATTTTTTTTTAATTTGCATAACTTATTAGTCATGAAAAATGAACTGCCAAATAGTACTGGACGAAAGAGAAAGAGTAATCCAGTTCCGAGTAATCAATCGTAAAGAGATATAAAAAAGCATCACTGTGTTTAAGTTAGCTGAAAATTGCTTGAAAACCCACCATGATTAGTTTAATCCTTGACAAATAATTTTTTAATTAGACATTGAAAAATTAGATACTGTTTGTTTCATGACAAATCATTTTGTCATTCTTATTTCGAACCCACGCTAATCATACTGAAGATATTAAAAGACAAAGAATCTTTGTACAAAAATTTATACCCAATATTTAATTCATCTGTTGAATGTAAATAATTCACAATGAAGTTATAGTTTATATTGTTTCTTTCCCGGAAATCTTAACTTTTTTACCTAAGGAAATACAAAATGATGTCCTATTTTAAAGGCATGTGGTAATTACGATATGAGCAAATGAACTATTATTTTCTTTAAAGTAAAAAGTGTGAAAAAAACCTGAGTAATCTAAATTTTCTCATATATGGTAAGTGACAAATGCCCTTATAGGATAAACACAAATTATCTTTATGATGATTCATTGTTTTCTTTTAAAATATAAGATATTTCTAGATAAGAGTGATAGCAGTTCAAGAATAAAAAGAATGCCACTACAAGTTCTGCATTATTATGCTGCGGCATGCATTTGAATAAATGCACGTCTAACGGAATAAACCAATAGATACTTGTCTTTAAACGACCTTTTTAGTTTTTATTGGTTATTTGCTTTAGAATTTAGATCTATATTTAAATTATTGTTATATTTGGCAAATGGAGACGATAGTAATATGTTTGCTCATATCTTTGCTAATATATTAATCTCAAAAGTGAGAACAAAAATTACTATTTTTTGGAAAGTGTCTAAAGACAGAACTTTTTGAACTCTTTTAATTATATTGAAATAACTTCTTTTTCTAGATCTATAAAATATTTGAGTTACAAATTAGAATATTTCTTTTTGAGAAAGTGGAAATCATTTAACTTAATTTTTCGCATTTTTAAATCATATTTACAGGGGGAGATGACAGAAGAGTTCTCTTATGGAGAGTGGAACAAGCGATTCAAGGAATTGGAAAACCCACAGTAATGCGATCTGAGCATTCTAGCAACATATTCTGTCTGGGTTACGATAACAGCAAATCAAAAATATTTTCAGCAGGCAACGACGATCAAGTAATCGTACATGATCTTCAAACGTAAGATACTCTCAGTTTATCAATTATGTAGTTTTGAAGAAGAAGGAGGGAAGAATTGTGGAATTTCATAATTTTAAATCTTGATTATTGAACAACCATTTCTATTTTCAGGGGAGATCCTTTAAATTTTTTTTTGCACGAGAAACCTGTATACGGTCTGTCCATTCATCCACACAACGATTTCGTGTTTGCAAGTGCCTGTGATGATGGCAGAGTTCTTATATATGATATCAGAGGCTCTACAGAATCCTTGTGTTTGTCACAATACAAAACCGCTTTCCACTCCGTTATGTTCAGTCCTATTGATTCTAAAATACTAGCCACTGCTAATGCAAAGGAAGGGGTCAGCCTGTGGGACATTCGGAAACCCTTGGAGTAAGTATTTCCATATTCAGAACTAGTTCAGTTTAATAATAACTAGAAAATAATGCGCATATCTTTACCAACCTTTTATGCATATTTTAATTTTTTTAAATAAAGGATATAAAATTAATAATTCAAAAATATTTTTAAAAATTTCAAATGATTTCAACATATTTCAAGTGATTCCAAAAGATTGAGGATTTAGAAGAGGAGCGAATTTGAAAGTTCTGTATTTTTAAAAGTATATGATCCCAATCTTTACTAATTTGCAGACCTTTTTTACGATATGGCACTGATGGACCATTGCAAAGTTGTATGTACGTAAGATTTAATTCGGCTGGAAACAGATTGCTAGCTTTGAGAAGAAGATTGCCACCAGTTTTATATTCGGTCGACTCTCCAAAACACCTTTGCCAATTTGACCACCGTGGATATTACAACAGCTGTACCATGAAGTCTTGTTGTTTCGCAGGAGACAATGACGAATATGTTTTATCAGGTAAAACAATTATTAATATCAAATCATTGAGTACATTAATATTAATATTATTTCTTAATGTCTCAACTTTCTATTGTACAGGTTCTGACGACTTCAATCTTTACATGTGGAAAATTCCGACCGATGATACGCAATGGGTTGATTCTGCACATATGAAGCTCTGTGGTCACAGATCGATCGTAAATCAAGTGCGTTACAATCAGAGCAGTTGTATCTTAGCTTCCTCAGGAGTGGAGAAGATCATAAAAATCTGGAGTCCATTTCCCCTAGGGTACGGTTCCTTAGGAGGACTGAAGGTAATCCAAAGAATTATTTTAATCAGTTTCATTATTAAGCTTCTTTTAACACACTTTGAACGTTTTATTATTTTTACAGAGAGACTCGGGCAAACAGGAAAAACAACGCAGAGTCTTTGCTCATAACGAGTATATCGATTTGGTTTTGAGACGTGGACACTTCATGACTCACGATTATAGCCATCAGTCGACGAGGGAAGATCCTCGAATGATGGCTTTCTTTGATTCTCTAGTGCAACGTGAAATCGAGGGATGGAGCTCTGGAGACGTTGCAGCACCACAAACTCCAAGTGATACTGATAATTTAAATACGGCAAACTCTCAAAATGGGACAGATTCGGATGGTAAGTTATTCTTGTATTTAACGAGGACCGGAAATATTTGCTGAAAGCTTAGATACTTGATACTAATATTAATTTGAACTGTCCAACAGATTCGTTAGATCTATCATCTGATCGCCAATTAATGCTAACTATTCTAGGACCGACAGTAAATTCTCGAAATTCTTCGACCGGAATGACACCAGAGAGACCTTCAGAGTCACCGAATCGTATAACCCGTCTCATAGCAAATCGCAGGACGAAACTGATGAGACTGGCAGGAATGGAAATATCAGGGACAAATACACCCAACACTTCTACTACTCCCACGACTGTTAACAATACAAATGGATTTATTAGTGAACCCAGTTGCGCCTCAGAAACAGGGACTGAAAGCTCAAAAACAAAAAGTAAATCAAAATCAAAGCTCAAAGGTGCCAAAAGAAAATTGAGCAAAACCCCCTCCAGAAGCAGCAGAACTAGAAAGAGATCCACGGTTGTGGAATCTCAGACTGAAGAGCAGGCGGATGCAACTCAACCAAGTACAAGTTCCGGTGTTATTTCGCGAAGATCGAGATATACTTCTACTCCTGTTAATTGCAACGCGAAACATTCTAGTAGCAGCAGTTCAGATGATAATGATATCGAGAATTCTGTAAAGAGGAAAAACCTTAAAACTGATTCTGACAGTTCGTCGAAAACTCACAGAAGGAAACACAGGAAGTGTAAAAATAATGTTATGTTAAAAATAATGAGTGGAAAAAACTGCAGAAAAAAACAGAAAGTCGAGAATGATACCGATGAGGAGTGGTGGGAGGATGTTGCGAATGGTAAATTGAGTATATCTTAATTTTAATTTAAAAACATAATGTACCATTCGTTGAATTAATTTCAAATTGTGCAGGCTGGACACGTTTAAGTCAAAATTTTGTAAAAAAAATTGTCTTTTTAATAGAATAAAATAAAACTTAAAAATAAAATGTAAATTAATTAAATTATATGAATTTAGGTTCCAGACCTGAAACCGTCGAAAGTCAAGAGACGCCGGTGAAAAGAACCAGCAGGATGCTTCCAACTTCAGACAGTGGCATTACTTCGGGGGTATCTACCGCTGAAAAAAGTCGAAGTTCGGTTCAGTACAACGGAAAAGACGCCGAGAGTTCAGATCACGAACAGAATTTAAAAAGTCTCGTGTCCTTCATGAAGAAAGTGGACGCTACAAAACGCAGTTACCGTAAACGCACGCAGTCAATCACGTCCGATTCTTCCGACTAGAATCTCCTTACTCTAAGCTGTAAATCTCTTTCCCTTTTTGTAAATAATGGAGCTGTGATTCCTCGAAGTATATTTTTATAACACTAAGTTTAACCCCCGCGAGGTCAATCGACTTTTCTACCTTCTCATTTTTCGAGTTCGCCTTTTATTGATCGTACCAATCCCGTCTGCGTATCCTTGTGTATTTATCACTCGATCTATCAAGCAAATATTGACAAAACTTGATCATGGAATTGGTAAGATTGCTTTCTATATAAATTCGCTTCGAGTCAAAATGAAAATCCGAATGAGTATTAATAGTAATTATGAGGAACTGAATTAATCGGGTTTCATGTAGTGATTCAAGTGATTTTAAGTGAACTAATTGATGTATTCTTAACACTATACGCGCGCCATGGGAAGTAGTGATGCATTGGTACATACTTATATTCTACTATGATCTTTTTTTATAAAACCGTTTGTGACTTTTGTGTTATTTCATTCTATAGTAATCGTTAATAATAAATAAATTATCTCTAACATTTACTTTTCATTTTATTTTCTCACAAGATCTTCGCTCCTTTAAATTTCGCGAATTTATGCTATGCAAATGCAAATGTAAGTGGAACTTGCAACGTTTCCTAATCTACGAGCAAATTGACGTCACCGTGATTTCTTAACACCACATCCTTCCTGTGATCCTGACATCTTCTTTGTATGCATAATTAGTCACTAGTAGCCTGCTCAACAATATTGTTATGTTCTCTTCTCTTTCCTTATCAACTGTCTCTCGTGATGAGTCCTATGAGTGGCTCTGCAACTTTAATGCGAGAAGTGTCTTAAAATTTACTATATTGATTTTAATTAAGTGTTAAAAATTCAATTTAAAAGTTTAGGAAATAATAATTTTCTAGTAGAATCAACTGATTTTTAAAGCTTTTTCGGAGCATTTATAATGTGCTTTTTCTTTATTTTTTGGTGCATAGCGAGTTCATTGGCCTATAATATCGACGTAGAAAATGCACAGATTTTTACGGATCCTAAGGAGGAAATAGTGAACGAGAGGAAAAGTTACTTTGGGTTTTCAGTGGCTTTGTATGTGGATTCAAATAATTGGGAAAACTCTTTAATACTTGTGGGAGCTCCGAGGGCAAATGTCAGTTTAATGAAAACGGTCATTGAACCTGGAAGTGTGTTTAAATGTCCTATTGGGGTGGATGGATCCTGCAAGGAGTGGATTGTAGATCCTACTAAATCAAACAATCAATTGAAGGATAATGCTTGGACGGGAGCTACTATCGCTATTAAAACTGGAACAAATCCTACAGTTGTGGTATTTCACTATTCGCTTAATTAATATTAATTCTAGTTAATTTAAAAATACTGTAACCCATGAATAATTTTATTTTATATAGGTTTGCGCTCCTCGATGGAAAATGAGATTAGGTCAAAAGGGAAGAATTCCCGTATGGTACATGAATGGAATTTGCTACAGAACTAGAGCAAATGATTCACTTTTATTCGAACGTCCAATCAACGGAATGTCAAGAAGCAAAATTTCACCATTTTCTTTTCCATCGACAGACTATCAGATTAGGAAGCTTGATGGAAACAACTATTATTATTACTTTTTTGGAATGAGTCAAGCAGGTTTTTCATTACACATGATTCCGAATAAAGAAGATTTGGTATTAGGCAGTCCTGGTATTTTAAACTGGAAAGGAGCGCCGCTTTTGGTTGAAGTGGAGGAAAGACCTCCGATAAGAGAAGAATTAATTAACAACAACACAGGGAGATATTATGTTTCATATTTTCATCTCTATGATACCATTGACGCTATTGAGGAAGAACCTTCTATCAAATATAGCGAATATTTTGGTAAGTAATAAATAATAAGTATCTTTCCACTGCAAGATAGAAGAATTTTGTATATTTTTTCATCTTTCAATAAAAATATTTTTATAGGATACTCAGTGAGTTCAGGATGCTATTTTCGAGAAAGAGAACGTTGGTATTCGTCTGGATTGCCCAGAGGCGACAATTTAAACGGTCGAGTTTTAATTTTTTCGCATCGAAACAAGACTCTTAATACTACTTTTTCTATAAAAAATACTTTAAATGGAGAACAACATGGAGAATATTTTGGATCTACTTTAGCGTCTTGTGATTTAAACAATGACGGTAGAGATGATTTGGTTGTTGGTGCTCCCTTGTGGACAAATGTAATGGAAGAAGGACGAGTTTACGTATTTAGTAAGAAAGGTGACAATGTAAGCAAACTTTTAATTTGAAATATTTAAATTTAGAAATCTGGATTTAATTGTCAAACCCATATTTTCAGGATTACCTTGAAGCTCAATATATTCATGGAGAAGCTGTAAAAGGAAGATTTGGATCAGCAATATCTTGCATCGGAGATATTGACTACGATAATTATGGAGATATTGCAATTGGAGCCCCTTATGAAAATAATCATGGTGCTGTATACATTTACAGAGGAAGTAAAGACGGTTTACAACTAAGTCAAAAAATATTAGGCTCTGAAATTTCTCCCTTGCTTCAAGGGTTTGGAATTTCAATTTCAGAACCTCGAGATATCGATGGAAATGAATATCCTGATATTGCAGTCGGGGCTTATTTATCTGATAAAGTAGTACTTTTACGTTCTCAGCCTGTTGTTACTTTAAGAGTATCAAGAATTAATCCCATCGCTGCAACAAAATTGCTAAGAAACTCTACCTTTTTTATTACTGAAGCTTGTTTTTATTATACTGGTATATATCTACCTGAAAATCTAAGTAAGTATCGAGAGTTTAAATAAAACTATTTATTATATTTAGGATATTCAACCTTAAATTATCAATTTTTCAGATGTGACGTTACTTTTGAAAATTGATGGAATTTTCGGAAGAGCGAGACTATCAAAAGAAGCAAATAATGCAACGATTTATGAACTTCCGAGAACTTTGAGCAAGGAAATTGAGTCGTGTGACAACTTCAAAATATATCTTAACGTAAAATCTAATTTTTAATTATTTTTGCACTTGAAATGAATTTGGTTCCTTGAAAATTAACATAGATATTCTTTAAAAAATTAATTTATCATTACAGACTAAGATCCAGAACTTTATAGATCCAATCGAAGTATCAGTATCTTTAACTTTAGAAACCCCTTCGCAATTAAATTTAATTAACGAGACAACTAGCAAAAATAAATTTTGCAAAACTTGCCCTGTGATAAACAAAGAAAACTCTAAAACGGAAGATTCGATGCCACTGCCATTTACTGTGGATTGTGGACCTGATGATATTTGTACTTCTAAGTTAGATATTTCAATGTCCAGTGATTTGCAAAATAATAGTTTTATTCTTGGATCTCGAAATACTTTTGAGGTATTTGTGAATATTTCGAATCATGGTGAACATGCTTATCAAACTGAGGTTCGAATACAAATTTCAGAGCCTTTAGTTTTGGCAAGTGTTCCACCAGAATGTAGCGAAAATTCAATGGAAATGTATGGAATTCAAGGAGCAATTGAAGTGACATGTAGTGTTGGAAATCCTCTAGAAAAGAGCGTAAGATTAAAAAATTTTCTTCAATTTTACACTTTTTAAAATTCTTAAAATTTGCTATTATTATTGTTCTTATAGAATACACTAAAATTAGAATTGGCCACAAGTGGGTTAAAATGCGACAGTAATTATACAGAACTCGAAGCTACAGTTTGGACTCAAAGTGTGAATTTAAATCCCAATAACAGTTATAAAATGCCAATTCATTTTAGCGTCGACTTAGATGTGTTTTTATCTGGGTAGGTCTTCTATAATTAGATGGAATTTCCTATTAACTCTAAATATTAAAATCTGACATAAAAATTTCTTCAATTTTTAGGAAATCACTTGAAGATTTGTATTCATACTCGAGAGATGAAGCAAATGCAAAAAATAGAATATTCGAGCACCTTTACGAAGTCCAACAATTCGGTTCTTGTGCATTAGAAGAAGTCACAGTGGTCCTAAGAATTCCTAATTTTCTAAAAGAAGAAGAAAATAATATTGAAATTGCTAAAGTCATTCAAGTTATCGGATTCGTAAATGATCAGGAGATTCTTTGCTACGATTCAAATGAA
Organism: Synergus laeviventris; assembly: GCA_032275145.1. Lineage (NCBI taxonomy): Eukaryota > Metazoa > Arthropoda > Insecta > Hymenoptera > Cynipidae > Synergus > Synergus laeviventris. The sequence goes on along the minus strand of JAUESI010000038.1, from coordinate 2,750,400 downwards.
GAAAAATTCATTTCATTCGTGGAAACTAATTCCGTAAATGATGCTGATTTAGAAAAACAAGAACCAATTGCAGTTTTCGAAACGTTTCAAGTGACAGAACAACCTTTAAAATACATACCACCAGAAAATAGGAGTTTATATATTAATTGTTCGAATCCAATAATTCATTGCATAAAACTAAAATGCCAGTTGGATGGACTATCAAATTCATCAAATACAAAAATTCTCTTGAAGATGGAATTGCAATCGTCGATTTTTCAATGTAAGGAATCCACTAATCTCATTCGAAGTAGAAATTATCGCTAAATTTAAGAAAGAAATTTGTTTTCAGCAACCAAGATGGAGGGAAAAGATATTCTATTTTTCGTTTCGGAAGGCGCAATGATTGTAACGAATTCCGAGGGATTTATGAACACTATCGAAACAAAAACTAATGTAACTTTTGTGGGAACGACATTTTTGGGATCGCCTATTGAAGAAAAGGTCGCCTTTTGGGTTCTAATATTATCGACTCTCTTGGGAATTCTTTTACTTACTTTTCTAATTTTAATATTAACAAAAGTAGGATTTTTTACCAGAAATCGAAGAAAACAACTTCGATCTTTGAAAGCTGATTCAAAAGTAAGTACCTTACTCTCTAAAATTGAAATTTGGATTAAGATTCAAATCTTCCCTGGTAGTTTAATTCACAAAATATATTCCTCTCACAGAAAAGAAGGAGACCAACAGCAGAAGCGACTTCATCGAGAACAGCCTTAGACCAAGATTACTAATTACAAAAGCTTCATTCACATAAATTAATTTATTATCTTGCTATAAAAGCAATCATGTATACAACTAGGTATCGTTAGTCGTGCACCGAGACGTAAAAGTTCGACGTCTCAAAAAATTAATAAAAAATAAGGTTCTCGATAATCACATCAATTCAATACCATAAAACTATTTCACTCGATATTTCTGCTTCTCTTAATCTTAAAAACATTATATTGTAAAAATTACTGCCTTGGATCGTAGATCAAAAAATGTTTTAATTAAAGTTCAATAAAATGTATCATACAATACAACGGAAATATGTGAGATTCTCTTTGTACTATAATGCCTACGCCCAACTAGAGCTGCAAGGCCTTTTTCAAACATCGAATCAAATTCGTTGTCTTAATATATATTTCATATTGTGCATAAATATTATTTTATCTTTTGATTTAACAGTATTAATTTAACAATATTAATTTAACAATATTAATAATTCTCCGTTTAAAGCGTTGTATAATGCTTCTTAATGTGAAAAAAGAGATTTATAGAACATTTCAATGTGCCTCTGCTGAGAATTATTTAAATTTTAAGTTAATCCTCGTCATCTCCAAGACCTAAGCCTTTGGAAATTTCGGCAGCGGATAATTTCCCACCTCCTGGAGCAGGAGGGCTAGGTGACCTTGGAGAAGGTTGTGGAGGTGCTGAATCGTGATGTCTTCCAAAATCTTGAGGTGGTGGTGCATACGAGGGACGATCATCATTGTGATGAGATTGCTGCGTAAATTATTATTTATAATTACAAAAATTGCTTAGGTTAAAAATCTGTATAGCTAGAATTTTAGTGGAAAGTTAGAAAAAAGAATGTATTATACATTTTAGAAAAGCTAGAAACGTATTTGGAACTCTGAGACCTCTGTACAATACATCCAAGAAAGTTTATTCCCAAAATCTTTCTTGGATGCATTTCTCCATTTCCAACATACCTCTTCTAATGCAGATTGCACTTCTCGTAAGAAAGCATCGACCTAGTGAAGATAAAAACACCGAAGCTCTAAGAGTTAATAGGAAAAGATTACAAAGCATTAATCTTTTAAGCAGAATGGCAAAAGCAGGCTTGTAAAAACATAATAAAAAAAAATAAATTTATTGCTCAGCAAATATATTTCACAAAAATATGACATAGATTAAAAAATGTTTTTATACAAAAATAATATATAAGAATCCTTGAAGGTAACAAAATAAATATCCAGTCTTGAAAAATATAACTAAATAGGCTTGATAAAAAGTCAATTTAAGTAATATATCACACATGCAATCAGAATACTGGTCTGTAAGGTAAAGTTTTTAAATAAAGCTATTAACTGTTAGAAGCAAAACGATCATGGAAAGGAAGCGTCGCTCTTTGCGTCCACCAAGGATATTGTGGCGAACTTGACTTTCCTCTTTTTTTACTTACGTCCTTGCGTTTCGAAAATCCATCGATGGCTGAACTGAGTAAGCTGGAGCCAAGAGCAGAGCCCAAATTTGATAAAAGATCAGAACCCTGGGAGCCTTGGGCTCCAGCAGGATATCCTCCTCCTTGGTGATAACCATCGTAGCCTCCAGAGGGTTGATAGGAAGGTTGCTGATGACCTCCTCCAAGAACACCTCCTAAAATTGATCCTAATCCTCCCAGAGGATCTGACTGTTGTGGTGGTGGTTGTTGATAATGACCTCCACCACCTCCGCCTCCTAAAAGAAAGATAAAAAAGTAATACTCTAAAAAATTCAAAAGTTTATTCATAAAGTTTTGATAAATATAAAAGCTATTCTTTGGAGAAGTCCACGATCTACTGACTTTTGATAAGAACCTTGAAGAGAATGAGAGATTTCTCGGATGATGTAACGCAATTACGTGTCTCAGCATTCCTATCTCCTTTGTAATTATGATTTATCATATATCCAACTAATTCTGTTCGTTCCATAAAACCCCAATAACTTTTGTAAATTCTCTCAAATGTATTTGAATATTGTTAACATTGTCTATGTAGAATCCAGATTCAGAATGAACCAATTTTTCGATCATAAATCTAGAAGCTATCAGATCTTGGAAAATGGGAAGTTACAAAGATAACCTACCAAAAGCTCCCAGAATAGATCCCAACATTCCCCCATCTTGAGGTGGATATCCAGCTGATTGTGGTCTATTGCCTCCTCCTCCAGATAAAGCATTAGCAGCTAAACTACTCGCAAGAGCGGCACCCAAGGATCCCAAATTTAAACCCTCTGTCTGGGATTTGGAAGAATCCGTTTTCTCATGATCGTCATGCTCAGTGTCCTTATTCTGCTCCTTTCTCTTCTGCAAAGTAAACCAGAATTAAAAGTCGAGAAAAATGTAAAATTGAATAAAGAAAAGAGTGTATGAATCAAATTAAAAATAACGCAGATTCACTCAGAAAATAAATTCTTTCCTTGGAAAATTTATGAGATGAGTCTGCTTCCTGAGAATCGATAAATTGAGTCTCTGGAATAGAAAATAAATAGATGAGAGTGGTGCAATTAAGGGTGATTAAGAGGGGGACTTGTAATATTAAGAATTCAGAGTGGGATGAGTTTCTTGAAACGAGACTGAATATCGAAAGTGGTTTAAACATTATTTAAAAAAAGATAGAAATAGGAGTTATTTATTTACGTTGTAAGCGTGCATTGCTGCTGCTACACCTCCTGCAGCGACTAATCCTCCGAGGGCGAGACCCATTTTGTCCATACAACCCCCAAATGCATCTTCCTCTTCTGCCTTTTGGTGACTAGGTTGGTAGCCATAAGCTCGAGGATCTCCTTGTGGTGGACCATAAGCATTTGGTGGTGGACCATACGAATTTGGTGGTGGCCCATAACCTCCAGGAGGAAATCCATGAGGAACGCCATTTGGTGCCGAAGGATCCAAGTTGGGATATAAAGAACCGGGTTCTAAAGAGGAAATTAATTAATAATTAATAATTAATCAATAAGCTTTAAGGATGTTGGATCCAAGTTCTAACTTTATATTTGAAAAATGAGCACAAATATAGAGCGAATTGTGTGGTTAGAACTTGGATCTTACTCTCTTAATGAATTACTTTGAGGGCCAAAATCTGCAGGTGGCAGATCAGGAACAGCAGGAGGAGCAACTCTGGATCTTTGCTGGTCTGGAAGCGTTTCATAGAAGATGGAAGAAATTTCCACATCTCCGTCAATCGTGAGATGAGTAACTTTTTGGAAAGGAAGTCTATGATTGAAATCCGTATAGTGTCTTCCGTTGATTGCAATTTTGTAGCAATCGTACTTGCAGAGGACGATGATTTCGAAATTTTCACCAGGTCGGATCAACAGTGGACCTCCGTTTTCTTCCTCTCCCCAATTCATGGACTGGATGTGATTCCTGGTGATGAATCCATCGGTAAAACGAGGAGAAATGTGTATCGCAATGTCGTCTCTGGGATTCAAGTTTGGTCCCAGCTGGTAATTCACGGCGAATCGAACTGCATCTGGTGGACATTTTCCCTGGATTTTGACCATTTTTCCAGGGAAAAGTCCTCCCTCAACTTCACCAACATACGGAATATTCTGTGGAATAAATAATTCTTATAATTGCTCAAATAAAATTGCAATTCAAATTATTCTCAGTAAGATACAGCTCCAAGAAGTAGAAAATCTAAATAACATTTTAGGAATCAAGAGTCAATAACTGAAATATAAACTATCCAACACCGAAACAAAAATAAACAAACGTTACTCGTATTCTTATGGATAAATATTATTAGCAATCCGATCATTCTTATGTTTACTTTGCAGTTCATTAAAGTAAAAGAAAAACTGAAGTTAAAAACAAAAATACTCCGGATTATTTTTGAATACGAGTGAATGTCATGGCTATTATAACTGTATAATCGAATAATGAATATTTATAGCCACTGCAGTGCTGACTATATACTGCAGATGTTTCTTTTTCTAAAGAAATTCGATTTACAAAATCAAGAAAGAAGAATAAGAATTAAGAATGTGATGATTGTTTAACAAAGAGTTATTAATAAAAAATTAATACTTACAGGATTATTAACGGTTTGGAAGGACATTTTTCTGGAATGAGATGTGTACTCCAAAAGACGTAATTTTGTATCGACTCCAAAATTAGTAAGACTAATATATAAAATGCTAAGTTTACTGCGCACACACGAAATACCAAGGCGACCAGCGCCTTCCGATTTAAAATGTTACAGGCAATTACACCGTACAACATTCACTGCCATCAGATTTCTATTTACAGAACTGACGTTTTCGGTATAAACGGTATAAACTATAATCGAGGGAGTGAGGACTTCACGATAGGAGTGAGGGGGAGAGAAAACATGGATTCTATTCTACGCATTCCACGTGGAATGTTTCAAAATATAAACTGTATAATCATTTTAATCTGAATAATCCCAGGCGTTGAAAAATAAGTAGATGTATCAGAAAAAGAGAACTGGGTGCCAAAATTACCGAAAAAATAAAAAAATTAGTGTGGAATTTTAGAAACCTGTGGCGATTTCTATACCAGTTGCTGGTACGCGGTTTGGATCCAAACTATTTATCCGGAGAGTTAAATAAATGTATTATAAATATCAGTAAATACCAGAGATGGTAAATATATAAAATAATTTTTAAATTATGCATTTTGAAAGTACATAAAAGTATGTGCAGACAAATAAATGGGTGAAAATTTAAATGTTTAACAATTAGGCAGTGTCAATCCATATCGAAAAAATTCAGTCGATACAAATTTCATTTCCGATATTTCTACTGACAAAATCCAGCTATTCGTACGGAAATTTCGGTTCTCGTAGAGAGTTGCCTATACTTAGGCGAAGGGAGCTAGTTAGTAGATATTATTATAAATGGAATTAGGAAATTAATATTAGTAAGTCCCCTACGAAGTTGCTATTTTTTTTAATACTGCAAAACAATATAGGAATTTTTTATTTTGAAAGGAGATCCACAAAAGATTTAAACATTCTTGATAATCTCGTCATATACATATTTTTCGGTCAGAAGAAATGTTAAATTAGTTAGGATATATGCGAAATTTTGTTCTATTCTCGGAAAGAAGAATTACCACGATAATGTTCTATTAAGGCAAAGCGAAGAGACGGACGATTAATTAACAAGCCGATTAAAGAAGTCAGCACGTGTTATATCCGCCTACAGTAATTGAAGTTCTTGTATGTTAAGAACATTTGTACTTTCAACCTTTTGACTGATTCTAAACTGTACGGCCTCAATTTGCAGAAACTATTAATTTAAAAAAGAGTTGATAAACATTTCTCTTTGAAAATATAAAGAAGAACAATGATCATGAATTTATTATTAAAAATAGAATATAAGAGATGAATATATATATAGCAGGGATGAATATACATATGACTTATTATCTCATCCTCAAAGACTTAAAAGATTGAGGGAGTGTCGATCGAACTGCAAATAGTAATCACACGTCGACTTATCTTGTCGTCAGGACATCCACAACATACAGGGTGTGAAACAATAAAAAGTATTTGGAGCGTGCTAAGGCTAGGCATTGACACACCTTTGATTTTATATCGGATCGACGAATCGTATGAAATCACTTCTGTGCTGTTTTAATAGAATAGCAGGTACATTAACGCGTACCACTTTTAATCGTAAAACGACTAAAGCGGGTTTGTCAATTCATTTTAAGGAGAACAGCTGCTCCGACTGAAGATAAAAATTCCACTTCTACTTAGAAATAAATGCTAATGAAACAGATATGCGGGCAAACGGCCCTGGGTGTTTTAAGCCTGAAAAATTGTAAATCTTGTCATCGAGAATCTTGAAAAGTATATAAAAACCAGGCCTCACAGTGTCATAGATTAATAAACTGATTTAAAATTATATTGCGTCCGTCTTGGATGACCCACCCTGTATAAAACAAGGACCCTCGTCACAGGATCAATAGGTAACTACGTAACGTAACAAGACCCTTCTTCGCAAGGCCTTCGATGCGTCTTACTTGTCCCCTTGGTTCCTGCATCCCATAATCTCCAGCACATACTCATAAGACGTTTCGTACGTTCAAATAATACATATGAGCTCGTGATTCACGTTCAAGGGATGTCAGCTGCTGCTGAATGGTAAGAGCTAAGAGCCTTCATTGCATGCCATGGCTCAAATGGGTACACACACACCGGATGAATAGGACAGAGATTCAAAAAGTGACCGTCGCATCGGTTTACTTTATGGGAAAGGTTACCAAAAAAGAACCATCAAAGCGTATCAGACTCTCCCTCTCTCTCTCTCTCTCTCTCTCTCTTTTTCTTTCTTTCTCTCTAAGCTTTTTTAATTCCAAAACCTCCACAAAACCTGATATTCTTTTGTTGATCATGCGAATAAAGAAACATAGGTCCCACTCAAAATGATGCTTCTGTATTTCTATCAAAGGAAAATTGACACGTGTTGGGATTTCTGATACAAGGCGTATCTGTGGTTCTTTCAAGTCCTTTTATTAAATTATAGGGCACTAGCAATGGTATAGGCGCGCCACAGCGCGCGGAGAATATTTTAATACAAAAGAGATAGGAAATTAAATTATTTCAAATTGCCACAAATTATCATCTTAAGTAGTGAAATTTACTTAATTCCAGGAAAAATACTTTCAGAGCGCATGTTGATTATTTTAAAGGTAAATTTAGACATATTTTGAAAAATTTTCAGGAATTTAAAGGCGCGAATTTCACGAAAGTGATATAAAGGGATTTAATGGTGTTTTGTGAGATTTTAAATAATTTTAAGGAATATATTATATGAAGTGATTTTATGAAATTAAAATTTTGGGATTTAAAACAATGTTAAGGAATTTTAGAGAATTTTCAATAATTCTAAGTAATTAGGGTCATTTTATGTCAATTTTATGTTATTTGGTGACATTTTTTGATATTTTACTAAATTTCATGGGAATTTAAGGTTTTATGAGATTTATTAATATTTAAAGGAATCACATTTGTTAATTTCGATGGAAACGTGAATGTCTGGCATGCTTGTCTGTAATCCAATATTTTATATCTACTCGGAAACCCTTTTCTTGCAGCCTTCTAAATTTTCAGGGTATTTGCAATAGTTACAAATTTTAAGTATTTCTTGGTTCTACCTTTTTGGCAACATCGGAATTCTTAGGTATAAAGTCAGGAGTTAAAAATGATGCATGAATTTTAACTAATTACACTAACTCTCACTTAGTAATAGAAATCCAATATCTGATAAGTAAAAAAACAAAAGCATCATACTGTAAACGAACGATACTAACGGAACTAGTAGGATTGTTATATAACAATTAATATTCTATTTTTAAAGTATTTTTCTATTTGTATGGATAATTATACATTATCTGCATTCTATTTTCCGCAAGTAAGGAAAATATTACAGCGCGTTCTACTTCATTGCCATCAATTCATTATCGCAAAATTATTACACAAGCAAGGACTCATATTAATCAAGAAAAAGTGCCGCTACTCTGGAAAAGTGTTTCTCCTACACGTCCTGTTATGAGAGCCAATTGTTGACGTTTTTCGAGTTAAATAATTATGTACATTGTGCATCATTGGCGAGTGTTCGATGTGCGCTTCTTTAGAGTCGTATGAAGACGTAACAATGGTGCAATATGAATTTATTGCACGTAGATGTACGCGAGACGATATACAACAATAAGGTGCTGTGCATCAATTGCCTGACGAGTAGAAACAAATAACAAAGAAATCCTTTTTACCGTCCTACGAACAATGGTGATAATTCAATCCAGTCGTAAAATTCGCGAGGAAATTCTGTTTTGACTGGGAGCTTCTCTCCTCAGAGAGGAATTAAAATTTAAATATAAATTACCTCTGTGGAAAGGAAGTGATTCTGTATACTACCATAAATACATCACTTTTACGAAAACATTCTTGAAAATGCAAGATTGACATTATATAAATACGAAGCCATTTGGTAACACTCAGAAAAATGTTTGTTTGAATCCAATAAATATTTCTTTGACATAGAGGGTCAACGGAAAAATTTCTTTGAATTGAACAAATTTGTTTCATTAAAAAACATTTTCTTTAATGTGAGAAGAAATACATTTTTCGTTGCCCCTATATCAAAAAATTTTTTTCTGAGAGAAGCGAGACAAGATAATAAAAATCAAGCTCAATAATATTTATATCGAACTTCAAGATGAAGAGATTAATCGCGTCTTGACATTGCATTCAATAAAATTGGTCTCATTATTAAAAATCACTTTGACAGGAGAAAATAAAATATAAATATAAATTTTGCTTTAGAATCGAGAACAATTTAAGAGAATAAATTCTGACTTCACCCTAAACAAATGAGATGAATTTCAAGATCGGATATTTACCCTTTCGAAGACACGAAAGGCATACCTATAATAACAAACCTCCACTTTTTCAAAAAATGTATTTTTATAGATTGTGGGGGAAATATGAAAAAATTATTTAAACAGTGAATTTGCTACTGTTTTTAGTTAAATAAAAAAATATATTATATAAATATTTATCTGAAAAGCTAACATAACAAGGCGAGAAAAAAAATTGAATCGATTCAGTTAATTTTGAAGTTGGAATCAACATATTTATATTTAAAATCGAATAACTACATTAAAACCGAATTTCCTGGCAAGTTTCCTCTTTTAAATGCAAATGATAACGCTGGCGCGAATGCTACGGAGTGATATGGTGGGGTGAAACTCTTGGTGAAGTCCGTGAAGTCTTTTCAGCCATGTTTTCAGCCCTCAGTCACAGTAGAGCCAAGTAGAGCGCAGTCCGCAGTCTTCGATGGTTGTGTGTATTACGCGACACTTATTTGATTTCATGACAGAATCGGTCTGCATTCTGTTGGTTACGTAAAAAATAAAACGCTCTAAATTAAATAAACTCGGTTTAAAACTCACTCATCCCTAGTCGACATACAAAACTTTGCGTGCCATATTCTATGTCAGTAATTTATCCATTTTTCTTGTACAATAGCGAATTTGCAACCGACAACAAACTACCTTTTTCGTGTGCTATTTCATTATTACAGAAAGAAAACGTAAAAACGAGTGACATGGGATTATAATTATAATGTGACTGAAAAATTAAAGTGATTGATGTTGTGATGTGAAGATTTATGAAAATAAGTGTTTAATTTATAAGATGCCGGTAAGAGACACTTTTATATAAAACTTTTTTACTTTTCGGTATATTGAAGTATATTTTTTACGATGTTTTGTGTATTGTGAATTAGATAAGATTTTATTTATGAAAATCCATGGAAATTATTTTCATATATGAGATCCTTCTCTCTATTCATAAATTGCAAAGGGACGTAAAATAATCCGAACCATGACTCAATGTCACAAAGAATGCAACAGAAGTCATGCTTTTGTGAGGTCGTGCACTATCGATAACTGGATTGATAACTTCTTTTGCCTCGAGGTCGCATTTTAGAAGAAAAGAAAGAGAAAAAGTGTCGTCAACCTAGAGCAGTTCAAAGAGCAGAGAGATAAAAGCTCTGTGTCCAAATTATACAATTTTCAATACAAAATAACTAAACATATTTCAGTCATATATATGTATATATGTAATACATATGTCTTGATAAGAACTGTGAAACATCTTCACGAGGGATTTAATTCGTGTATAATCGGTAAATTTAGTGCCTTAAAATGTCCATTCTTTCAGGCGATAACAGAATTACGTGACGTAATAACTATAAAGTGGAAAAATACGTCCGCTTTCTTTTTGATCTCTCTTAATTAGGTTTTTTTCAACACTTCTTCAGATAGTAAAAATTGGATCATTCAATTGATTAAGAAAACACGTTTTTTAAATTTCAAACTACTTTATAAATTTATTTCAATGTATCTATCGAATATTTCGCTCTGATAATTTTTATGAAATAAGTCAACAAACAATTGAAATTCATTTTAGTTGATTTAAATTTCTAAACCTATTATTGCAACTCTAGAGATAGAGTTTCGGTCTTTCCGGGTGACGTCTTTAATTGAACTTAATTACCGATCGTTTTTCTTGTTAAACCCTGAGTCACGGTATCTGAAGTACTTATGTCCAAATAATTCCCACGTGTTGGTCCTATAAGGGGGGTAAAAAATTATGACAATTTTATGGGAGGAAATAAGATTTATATAGGCGTTTTTGAAAGTAAATAGGAACAAAACCAATTTAAAAATTCATCCAGAACTCGAGGAACACCTTTAAACCTTTAAATAAAATCTCATCAGCAAATGCAACTTTTATTTTCGTTAGTGAAATGCACCGAGCGCGTATTGCGTTCTTTCATGACTCCACAGCCATAAGGGGATGTCGAATTAAGTATAGAAAGAGTGGCCAGGTCGGGGGGATGAATCACCCCTCGAAATGAAACGAATTGTACTGGATCGATATCAAAACCTTGCACGTGGAGATTCGTTGCGTGCTTATCCGAATGAGACATCATACCAGGAATCATATCAAGAATATGAAAATATTATAATAATATAAATATAATAGGTAAATCTGTTTTGTGCAAACAGGGGCTCAATCTTGAGCAAATTGTGAACTAAAAAGGGTTGAGGATGTCGAAGAAGAGGCCCTAGCATGTCCCCTTGTGACAATTTGATGATCCTGGTTCTGACTTTGATTCTTGGTAACTTAGAAGCAGTTTCTGTTATGGACCATCATCTTAATGACGATTACGAACTCGAGCACGAGGTCACTTATGAGGATGCCATCAGTCAAGCAAAGAACGTCAAGCTTTATCCGGGTAGGTAATTTATATTTTAAAAAACTAGAATTTCATCAGCGCCTATTTTAGTTTTTTTTAAATTTTGCAATTCTACATTACACAGATCTAGATTGAATCTAGGATTCAAAAATCTTTTGCATTGACAGCGTTTAAAAAATATATAATAATAGGAGAAATGACAGTTCTTAATTTTGAGATCGCGACACAGTTAAATGATGACTATGTGCCATTCTTTCTGCCTCCCTGGACAGTTGGCAAGGACAGAAAAGGTATGATACACACAATCTCGCATAGACAACAATATTTGCCAAGACGACGAGCGTCACGTGTAAAATTTGCAGCTCTTGAAAGAACGCCTTGTCTCTTAAACAAACTTCCCTTGCGCACCTGAAGATTAGTGAAGATACGTTAGATTCTTTCTGTTTGGAAAATTATAAGAATCATCGATTTCTGATACACTAATTTTGTTTGCTACGAACTTATCATTCTATTTGTCTCTTTCTATGCAAAAGTAGCCATTACACAACATTATAGTTGGTATGATAATATTAACAAAACTGGTGGAGACAAATGTGAAAGAAAAGAAGATTTGAAAGAGTTTCTTTTACACGCTGCATCTCCCAGAGTTACGTAAAGCCAAGAAACTAATTGATGTAAATGGTATGCATGACCGTCGGATTTATGCAATTGCCATGCGGATTAATAAACGTTCTGCCGATCAAGAATATAATGAAAACGTACCTTTTAATTGAAAAGCACGTGCAGGTAGGACAAGTGTGCCACTGGTGCTTCTTTATTACGTCTGCTCTCTAAAATATTCTTTGTATCGTCTTTAAGTACAGTAAACTACACACAGAGCAACCTTAATTAAAAATAGGAATAGTAATGTCCATCATTAAAGCACAAATCAGATTTACGCGATGCTACATTGTCGAATACTAATTTTTTACTGAGTATAGTTAAACTAATGACTCTTATTAATAGTCATTCATTTGCAAAGTCTGTGATTAATGTAATCACTCAGGATTATTTTTATTTATATACAACTATTTATCATCAATTATGAAATTAGGTGAATCATAAAGTTTTAATGAATATTTTTTTCGCAGGACCTATTCCCGGTTGCGAGCATTGTACTCGACAGGAGATGACATATTGTAAAGATGGCAGTGTCATAGCTGATCATTGTTGCTGTGAAGGCAGATTCAATGGTAAGTTAAGTCTTTTTTACAAGGTGGAAATATTAAGGAATATTTACTGCGACGAAACCAATCTTATGACCCTAATTCTTTGATTACTTGTGCGCTAAAAACGGAAACTCGAGGTGTCAATCCATGCGTAAAGTATCAAACCAAATAAAAAATTAACGGACGATTGCGCATGGGTTTACGGCCAATGCCGTTTCAAATCACCGTATAATGCTTCTCTATCACACGTGATACAAAATACACGTGATTTCACTGGGGCGAAAGTTAGAAACAGGCACTGTTTTTTTGAAGCTATGAGACCAGATAAACGTAAAAAAGGATTGAGTCATGTTGAATGTATATTTTTGGTTTTTAGAAGAAATCTAATTTAACGTTTTTTCCTCAAATTCACAGACTGAAGTACATGCAATAAGATCTTACGAAAAAGAGACATAAATCATTTTATATAAGAGTACTTTTTATATGTACGCTTTTTTTTCTTAATCAGAGGTCACTTCTTTAACATTTTAAATTATTTTACGTTTTATCTTTTCTTACAATTTTTCTTGAACTATATTTTCTTTTTCATATATGAGAGACTTGAAGAAAATGCAAGTAGTTCAGCCTGGTTTTGAAACCATAAAGCATAATAGAAGCTTAAAAATACGTTGAACATTATAGGTTTCTATAGTGGTTTCTATGGATAGGGGACGTGGAATGAATAAATGGTTGAGAACAGTGACGCAAGAAGTTTTGATTAAACCCCTCTTATTCTTTCAATTAAAACAATTTTATGTTAATCATGAAAAATATGTATAAAATGACGTAAATTTTTATGTATACATTACTACTTTTATGCGGAGGTAATATATAATAATTGTAGGAAGATTATTTAATTCTGTTACAAAAAACAATGGAGAATAAAAAAGTATATTTTTAAAGTCAAACATAATTTAATTACTTTAGGAACATCGATTGGTTCATTACTTTGAGTAGGTATATACATAAAAATTTTCATTTAACTTTCATTACTTCCGAGTTTTCGATGTTCAAATATTTTCCTTTTATATTTTCAACCCTTTTAATCATTTTTCTATCCGAAAACGCATTCTAAATCCGCTCCTGGTTGAAGCGATCGATGCATTTGCTATATCCGCAATAGAAAAACGTGACGTGTGAATTGATAGATAAACTGTTTCCATTATAAAAATATATTTTTTTCTTTTCAAAAATTCAAAGAAGAATAAATGTTAATAAATAGTTTTTAATCAAATGTTGCGTTATTTAGTTTCACTTTTTAAAGTTGATTTCTTTTTTATTGTTTAAAAAATACACGATAATTTTCTAATTGTTATTCCAAGTTGAAACGGAAGGGCAATCACCTGTTCAGGAAACTATATACTCGTAGTTCGCATTGCAAGCTGTCTTTTTTTTTCACTTAAGTATGTAAGATGCGTACGCACGTGCACTTCTTGCAATTTCTTAGTTAGATTTATAGAAGTGACAGATAGTGCAATGCATGATTCACGAATGAATGATTCAAAAAATGTTTACACAAGATTTTTGCGAAGGCAACACTTTTTACTGATTGCCGGTCATCTAACTCGATTAAAAGATCAAATGTCTTCAGAATTGCGGTTGATTGTGCAGAAATTGTTTTGTCGAATAAAAGTAAATAAAAAATATTTAGAGACATTATTCTTTTCAATAAAAGGTTTGTCACAAACTCAGAAAAAAGTTTGTTTAATTCAAAGTTCATTTACGTTTTCTACCACATAATAAATAATAATAATAATTATTATTTTTTTTATATATCGTAAAAAGCGAAGGATTGAAAAATAATCTCCATGGGGTGAGTTTAACGTGATTCTATCCCACCTCGGAAGGATTAAGAGTTAAAGGGCGTAAATTGAATTTGCATTTAAATTGAAATTTGAATCTGAATCCGTCAAAGCTTCTACAATTCAATTAAAATTCAAGTTATCAGAAGCGTACAAATTCGGCTATAACTGTATTTTTCTCATAGCAATAGAACATTAGTCCGTTATAATCATAAATAAATAAGAAGGGTCCTAAATTTTTATTAAAATAAAAAAACCTGATATTTCAATAAATTGAAAAGAAACATTGTGGACAAAATATCGGTAAGGTAGGGATCGGATAAGTATTGCATATTACCAGCTATTACTTGATCCTATCACACCTGCATGATGTGAAATAAATTTGGCCAAATGATAAATTAATTTTGAGCCTAATTTGTTTTTAAAAATCTAGATATTTTCTTTTTAAATATGTTTTACACGGGTGTGTAAGTATTGATTATACAGCGATTAAAACGATTTCATTGTAAAGGGATATTGACTGATTGGATTGATATCCGACCGGAAACTTCGATATCTCGTTTCAGGGATTGGTTGTCGTCGTCGAGCCGGTCTGAAACCCTTCATATCGTTTCCTGTCAAGCGGAACCCATTCCAAGACTCAAATGACCCAATATATTTTCACCACCACATTACGATTATCTCAAATTTTCTGATAAAAATATTACTGCTTAATATATTACGCAATAGCTTCGAGAAATATGATATTATTTTATTATTTATTAGGTAGTTTCGCCTGAATAATAAAAAAACTATGCAAATCTTCAGTTTACTATATTATAGTTTTCTTTTTAATTTTCAGAAGTTTTTCCTTTCGTGGAACATACATGTCTAATTACACCGGAAGGATGTACAGTAAAAGCTGAAAACTGTGCCGAATATTCGAGGCTTCGAGAATGCTGCTGTCATGCTTATTTATCAACTTATTGTAAGTCAAATAATTGTACGTATAAAATAGAGAAATTAAGACCATGTATCATGTATCCGATCCCTACCTTACCGACACACCGGTAAGATAGGAATCGGATAATTGAAACACAGCTTTAAAATTTAAACATAATTCAAATTATGTAGAATTAGAAGAATTTTAATTTAATTTTTTTTTATTTCAGGGAAATATCAAGCAGGAGATTCAGCTCGCATGAAGATTAGTTTTACAACTATCTCAACCGTCCTCTTGTTCCTTAATTTGTTTCAATGATCCTGCAAGGATAATTTATTACATCAAAACTTTGTACAGCGCCATTAATTTTAATAAATTATTTTTTCATCGCTTCAAATTTTCTTTCTTTTTTTGTAAGTGATTTATTTTACAAGTCAATAACAATGTAGTATAGAATATAGATTTTCCATCAGTAATAGATTTAAATTGAGTTCGCAGTACTGCAAAAAACTACATTATCGATTTCGTATTCTCTTATTCTGCCGTGAGTAAAATTGTTCCTAGCAATACGGGAAAGCAAATGGGATAAAACGATTACGAGAATGACCACACGCAATCTATTGTCTAGATTTTGCTGTTACATCATAAAGGTCATCTATCCTTTGTAAATTTTGTTATTCCATGGGAATCTTCAAAAGTTCAGGGTTTATCTACTTTCCAGGGAATAAAGATTGTTAACTTTCAACAAAATTCAAGCCTCACAACACGAAAAATAAAATTTTCAGGTGCAAAAAATTGAAGATAGCAAGCTAATTCGTCATAAACAATTTTGGAGTAAAGAAAATATGCAAATTCGAAAAACTTTCTTTTTCTCAATATTCATGAACAACCCACGCATCACCCAATTTCTCTTTTCGCAAACTCATAGAAAAGATTGAATTTATAAAGGAAATAAACTTTTTTGCTCGTGAATTTTTAGAATTTCAAGTACATTCTATTTTTTTAAATTATAAATATTTAAAACTTGATAATTATGTCTAGAAAAAATAGAAGAAAATTTAATGAAAACGTTATAATATTTATCGATGAGTCACTTGTTGTCAGCGGAAACAAAGTGTTAATTGTGTAAGCACGTATTGAAATTGCTTGTAAATCACAAATTAACTTTATTCGTGGGAAACACTATCGAAGAGTAATTATTATTAAAAAGACTTGGATAAATAAACGGAACATAAATTAAATGAATGAACTTGACTAATTAATATTCTATAGACTAAGAGATTTCTATTTACATATTTCAATTTATATTTACAACTCTTAAATATAATAAATGTTTTCAATTTTAAACGATTCAAACATTAGGACAATTTAAAAAAGTCAGTTAAATTATTAAATAATAACACATATATAGTTTCTGTTTTTTTTTCATTCTGAAATAATTGCCAAAAACATTTATAAATTATCTATAGAATTTTTCTGCGAACAAAGAAACCAGGTTGAGCGTTTACAAGTAGTTAAAAATGTGAGCGCCTTTCAAGATTCTCGAAGAGAGGAGAATTTTCAGTTATGTATAACGGACTCGCCAATCCACATAGAAATCCCATTGCACGACACCTCAGAAAGAGATTCCCTGTAAGGAAAACCGTGGGTGATATCAAGCGTGGGCCAGAAACTCACCGAATGTCAGAATCAATTTCGAAAATAGTTCAACTCTAGAAAACCTACTAGAAGTTTAATTTCTGCTCGTGAAAAATGTTTATTCCCAAAAACGTGATTTTTTTAATGGTTGTTGTCACCCTCTGCTTAGCAGAAAATCGCGGTAAGTATATAAATTACAATAAAACTTGTTTTAAATATTTTCACTTCCAGATTTAAACATTTGAAATTAAACTTTATCTTCATAAAATTTAAAACCTATTTTTGTTCTTGGTGATTTTAAAAATTAAATCATTATATTCAGACAATTTTGAAACTCATTTATACTATTTTTATATATATTTATATTTAAATATTTCTTATTTCTATACCTTCTGATGATAATTACTGATTTAAAGAAAACTTGATTTAAGACCATATATTAGTTTTGTGATCCCTACCTTATCGTCACTTTTCCCTGCAATGTTATTTATAAATTTATTGACAAATCAAATTGAAAATTTTTTAAATTGACGAAAATTCTAAGGTATGTTTATCTACTCTTCAATTTTTAATAGAACAAAAATGAAAAGTTCAAAATAATTTTCTTTTTACATGTGGTAATTACCACATACAATAATAAATGTCTGTACGAAAAGGAGATAAATCGCGTAATTTTAGAAAAAAATATTTGTAAGTAAAATATTATAGT
>JAUESI010000038.1:2715587-2732456 GCA_032275145.1 Synergus laeviventris | reverse complement strand
TTATAGTACGTCTAAAGTTGAGGAAACTACATTTGCTCTTATGGTAATTACAGCATGCCCTTAACTTTTAAAATAATTTAAAGGATTACCTAGATAATTTCTAATAATATAAATGTTAGTATGTTAAAAAGCAGAAAGGATCCCTGTAACACTATTTCTAATAAAATAATATATTTTTAATGCCCCTGAATACAGATGACCCAGCTTCACGTCGTACAGAAGGTGGTCGGCAGTTAGGCGCGATTTCCTTCCTGCAACGACTTTTACCGACGCAAGTGTACAAAGGATATGCACCCTCGCAATTTCAGTGAGTAAAATAAAAAATTTAAATAATATATCCTATTTCTACTTTTCAATCATTTAATTTGACACGAGTCAAATTTAATTATTCTCTAAAAAAAAAATAACGCTTAGGAATTTAAAAAAAAGTTTCTTTTATATTATTTATTGATTTTAAATTATTTTAACATTACTTGTTTTTTAAATACATTTGTATTTTAATTAAAAATTTCATGAATAATAATTTGTTTCCAGACAAAGGTGCCCATTATGTGACAGTTCAGTCTACTCATACTGTGGAGAAAAATTATTGCATGATGCCTGTTGTTGTACCGACCCTTACGCCCATGAATTACCCTATCAGTGCAGACTTGCAGATTGCAGTTTCCTGCACTCGAATACGTGTCGAGAACACAAGTTAATTGCAAATTGTTGCTGCAGCGATGAGTATCGAACCCTTTTAAAAAATTTAACAGTGTAAAATTAAAGGTCTCGTATTTGTTTGTTTTTTAAATTTCAAAAAAAAAAATACAAAAATAGATGGAATTTAAAATAATGAAAAACGTATTGAAATGATTATCAATAAAAGAATTGAACTTCCCAATACACTTTCTTAATATTACCGATAAACCAAAAATAGAAAATTTATATATATAATATTTATTTATATTAGCCTAAAGTTGTCGAAACTCAATATTCAATGTGGTGGACTGTGTATTGTGATGACATTAAATTTGATCTATTTTCAATCGCGATGAACTAAAATCCTTCAGATATCAGCGAAAGTGTTCTTGCATGAAGAATAAATCTATATTTACAGTAAATAACGCGTGTCAATCGCTGGCATTGACAGTTAACATGGTAATATACTAGACGTTAGTAATGATGCTGTTTGCCTTTCATTTTTTCTTTATTTATGGATAATCATAACGCTTTTGACATAAAAATCGAGAAATAATAAAAGTACGCTGCTCGAGATAAATAACACGGGTCGCCTGCAAAATATCGACTGAAAACGATAAGAAGTGAACTACCGACATCGATTCTCTCAACTCTGAACTTACTAACTGGAACAATTTGCAAATTGCGTGAGAACACAGAAATCATATCCATTTATTGAATAGACAATAATCATAGAAAATTATAGATGTGATAAGATAACTGTCTCAATCGTGGCCATCGTACATCAAAATGGTCGCCAAAAATGAACGATTTTGGTTTTGATGAAGAGCTCATATAATTAAATTATTCACTTTAATTGTGTTTGTAATTCAAAGTCAAACAAGGTTAAAAACTTCCCTCCACTTTTTACTAAATTTTTCGTTGAGAACGTACCTCAGAAGATTTTAGTGCAACTGTAGGAAAAATGTACATATTTATACATTTACAGATTTTCTTATTATTTGCAATAATTAGATGAAATTCGGTCTGGGTGGTCTTGAAAGACACAAGCCGCTTATTCAGTAGCGCCGGTCAGTATTCGGCACGCCCAATTTTAAGTTGTCTGGAAACCTATCTTTAAATTGATCCCAAAAACATAAAAAAAATTATATCCTTATAATAAATTATATTCCTAGATAAACTCCATCCTTCCAAATTGAAGCTCCTGCGTTCCGCAGTTTATTATATTGCGATTACCGTATTACCATATTACAAAAATGCAGTTATTGATCATATGAGTCATTATATATTATAACATTTTATGTTATTATTATATCTGGGTAAGAGCTCTCCACCAATTTGCAGATAGTGTTTTCTTGTAAATTTCAATTCGTGGAAAAGAGAAAAAATATTTAAAGATTGAGTTAGTCGGTGAATGTTTCGGAAACATATACCATATACGATACCTTTCCCCCGACTCATATTATGCGATAAAAGACGATTATACACGTGCTTCAAGTTTAAGTCATCAATGGAAATAAATACTACTACTACTAACTCAGGCAGATGTCCCGGAGTGACGGTCCCATTAATCTTGAAAATAGGTTACAACTTGAAGCGATTTTAACAGAACTTTTAAGAATTTTTAAGATTTCATAGAGACTTTAGATCCCTTAAAATTATTTGTTAGCAGATAAATAATAATTTTTGGTTTTGAGAACAAGTCGACACCCTGCACATCATCCTCAAATTGCTATTGCAATAATTTAAAATTGTACTCACAACGATGATGGGCTTTCTTCTAATAAGGAACCATTAAGCAATCAAATTGCACTCACCTGAAATATAAAGGAAAAGTATGTTAAGAAAATAATATATTAATTACTATGGGTATCACGTGGTCAAAACTGGATTCTTGATATAATATAGAGAGATAATTAAGTGAAGGAGAACATAAGGTTTAATGACAAAAACAATAGATAAAATAAAATCTGCAATAAAATGAATCCAATAATATAGATTAAGATTCGAATTAAGAAGTAGCTAAAGGCTTTCTCCAAATTATTTACGTTAGAATCCTGGTTCTCTGGATGTTTACGTTTTCGAAGGTGAAATATTTGAATATGGAATTTGTAAAAGAGCATGTCTCACGATGGTGCAAGAGATAAAAAACATAGTTCAGCCTCTGCTTCCATGTATTCACTTATAGAACCAGAAAAACACGTGTCACTGCATTCTCCCTTGTCCAGAGAAAGGTGCTGAACTCTTACAGGTGATTAATCAATAACTTTGCATTTATCATGACCCCATAGAGTACCTGATTGATAATTCATGGATTTAATCCACAAGCTATATAATCCGGGGATTAGAAAGCTCAAATAACACTGCAGATACAGTGCCTAACTTTTTAAAGATTAGCAAGTGCGTTGTACTTTGTACTTGGCAAAGTTCTATCTTTTGAATCTACTACGTCAATGGGTACAAGTGTTTATTATTTACTATGGTTCAAAAAACAGTAATTAGATAAAGAATCGATCTTCTTTTTAAGAGCCGGACTTCTTTTTGGAGGTTGCAGATGCAGGATAGTAAGAAATGATGAAACATATCAAGAATAACATGTGATAGCATGCAGAAATGTTTCCTGTTTCGTTCAGACTGAGATGTTCTGAGTTCTCAGATCCTGAGGGTTGTCTCCCCGAAATGGTTGACACGTCAACCTTGAAATAGTAGTCAGAGACAGGTAAAAGCTTAATAGAACCAGCACCAAGGATTTGAGAGCCTAAATTCGAATATTTCGAGAATCTATTCTATTCAATGAGATTTATTTCTTTAGAATTTCGATTATGTTAATCGTAGAGTAAACTAATAATTACCTTATCTGTCTGATAAGAATGATGTAACTGTTTTTAATAGTTTTGATAAGATTTGTGACCTAATATCAGAAATCATTATGTATACGTCAATTTTGTCTCAAGATAATCTAATATTAATAAGTTGATCAGGACTGATAAAAAATCAGTACAAAACTATTAGTCATTCATAAAATCATGAAAATCTAAATATTTTTAAAGTACGACTGCCCTTGGATTGCAATTAATTATGTGGAAATTGATTAGGATTGGTTCACAAAGTGTGTGATGTGACACCTAGACGACAATGGAAAAACATGTCATAGAATTAATCTGTTTTACTAGAAGTATTATTTTTTATGTTTCATAAATCAACAAACAATGTTGCATTGTTAATATATTCAATTTCAATTAAAAAATCTGAAAAAATTAGCGTGACTCTACAATACAACAATGAATTATCATCGTCTTCCTGATATCCCATACACATCCTGAACTATATTGTTTTCATAACTTTTTTGTCAGTGAAAATAATTTCAATCGCTCATCAAACATTACATCATCGTTAAATTTCATTAATTCTGTTTTCACAAAATTGCGTAAATATATCTTTGAATACTGAAATTATGGGGATCAAGAACGAAGAATAATCATCTCTTATCCAGTTATACGTAATGAATAATTTACAAGCGCATAAGATTATTACAAAATACGCGATTCAATGCAACTGATGATTAATAATTGAATTATAAGATTTGAATTTTGTACAGCTGTCCATGGAGTCTCTTTTTAAATTTAAAATAATTAACTGAAAAATAGAATATCTGGTTACCATAAAAATCTTCGACAGTGACCTTCGAATGTAAATCTCGTGCACATGGTGTACATTTGAGAATTATATCCGATGGCGTAATTTCGACACGTAATGTGCATCATTGCTTTACAATTTCGTGAACCCGCAATTCAAGCGCCGCTACATTCACAGAAATCGGCCAGTTATCATAATTGTGTCCCAAATCTTCTTATATATGACCGCAAGTAACTGGGCTGTGTAAAACATTACAAAACAACGCCTGCTGTTATTATTATTGCGAACGTAAAAATTTTATTTTCCCTTTGAATAGAAATCAATTTTTGTATTTTTCTGAAAGCTAAACTTTTTGAACGTAATTTGAGTCAATTTTTATCGAGAGCCAGGTTTAAGGAAAGAATTATTGAAACCAGAATAAACCGGAAACATGTTTTCCACTCACTGGTTATAATCGCGAAAGTTTGAATATGTGCTTGTGTATTGGCCGTCTGCAATCTATGAAAGAATTTTTTTTTATTTTTGCAAACCGTGCGAGGTGAAACCAATCAACACGTGCCGCGGCGCTCCACGTGCATCCAGTAAAACCGGTCAAACCTCTTATTTTTACCAAATTATTCCTTAATCGTAAAACCGACCCAGTTTCTTCACGAATATGGACACACGATCCCAAAATGAAGACCAAAATGACACTTTCCCAATTTCAAATTTATGCATCCAAGAGTCAAAAAGAATACTAAAAAACGTCAATTTTCCTTCTAATAGAAAGATTCAAAAATTTCAGGCAAATTTATCTGATAAAATAAAAATAAAAATATTGCTCTAATTTTTTAATCTTGAAGATATGCCATTTATCGATAAGAATTGACCTTTCTTGGACTATAAATAAATATTAGTAAATTAAGATTCGATAGTTTGACGTATCTCCTTTAATATATAAATGATTCACTACTTAATATAATTATTGATCAAATCCCACAATTCTGATAATGACTGGCCAGAAAATGCATAAAATCATTTGTTTTTGGAATGAAAATCAAAACTCATGATATGTCTACGTGATTATGTTACATAAGTACTATAATTTCATGCAATCTCAAGATAATTTTCCATGTTAAAAAATACAAAAAAAAAATAGCTATTTAAAACTTATTTATAAATTTGTTTATCGAATTTGAAGACAGACAGGGAAGCTCGCAGTAACATTAAAAACTTATGGAATTCATTTAGAGTGAATGACAGCTCATCAGATCTTTTTTTTCTACACCATTGAAAAATTGCTGACATACTATAAGGAGATTTATTTAGATTATATCATGATGATCTAAACTGATAATTAGATCACTCAGGATAAGTTCTAACTGAATCTATATCGATCAAATCAAAGTAAAAGTGTAAAAAGAGTGCGAGAGCCTCCTATCTTGAGTTCAATTGTACGACGAAAGATCTTAACGTGATCCACGTGCCAGGAGCGATGTTACATAAAACATAAGTCCAGAAAATAAAATGTGACGTAAAGGTAATAAAAATAAAATTGTACACTCATCCTAGAATGTGCTCATTATTCGAATTCGAGTACTTTTGTTCACGTGTGTCTTGACGTGCTTAATCATATATTTTGTTAAAAACAAATAGATTATGTTTGTGCTAAAAGTAGTTTTCTGAAATAGATGACTTTAGTGATAAAAATCAGGTGCTCTTTTGATATAAATATTAGTTTCAGCAATTCATATTCAGCATCATCTTATCCATGTTTACACTAGTCCGTTAGTTAAAAAATTTGTGATATCAACCTCTAATTATAGGCTGTTTATTTATGCTGTTTGAAGACGTATAAGCATCGTTTTCCATCACGTAAATAAGTGCTTTAGGTGAAAATAATGATTTATTTTTCATTTTATATAATTCTTATTGGGATTCCCACCAGAAAAATACCATATAGCAAATGATCCATTTTCGGTCATTGCGATAGGGAATAAATTGCTGATATTGTCAGCTCTAATCTCATTAACGTGGGATTATATTCATATCTCTCTGAACAGTAAAACGTACGTATGCATTACAAGTGAATTTTAATAGATAACAGATGTAATCGTAAAATTTTTTGTAGACGATATTGAGGAGTTTTATTCCATTTCCGCATTATTTTCTACAACTCTCTTTCCCTATCAGGTTCAATATTACGCGTGGTTTCGAACGAGGGAGAAGCGCAGAACTTGTACAATTGCATGAAATGTCATTGAATGAATCCGATTCCGAGTTCTTTATATAAACATTAAAAATAGAATCATTGAAAATTGAACCATTAACAATTGAAGAATTACAAATTTCGATCGAGAATGAACATGACAAATGGAAAATTTAATAGTTTACAAATAAACTCTGATTCATTCACTTATCTATTCAATCATTGTACTTTTCATATGTGCGTTCCATATTTACTTTTTCTCAAACGCACTGTCCTCATATGGTAATTGCACATACGGAGACCTGCTCATGAACATTATGCAATATTGTTGCTTGCACCTTCTGATGCCCGAGATTCAAAGTTGAGGTCGTACACGTGTAGGAGCCCAAAGAAGATAAGAAATTTCATATCCACAGAAGATGAAAAAGTTCACCCAACTTCTTATTGGCTTAATTTGAAGTGGTTCAACGCGTTTGTGAAACGATTATAAGGTTAAAGTCCGACTTAAATCTCAGTCAAATTCCTACTCATCTGTTGTTAATCATATGATTGAGAAAATATGGTTCAATTTCTAAAAAAAAGAGAAAATTTTCCAAGAAGGCATGTTTATAAACTGAAGGTTAAATTTTATGAAAAATACAATGTTAATAAAAATGTTTTTCTTTTTGTTTGTGGAGTATTATTGCTAACAAGAATGATGGCAGAATCATAGAAATCGCGAGGTGGGAAAAATACCTGTAGACGATTCTTTGCAGCAAGAATAGTATCATCCTTTAAAGTAGAAGTCTTTAGACTAACAATGGCAGAAAGAGAGTCTGCAAGATATTCTGATTCAACGATAAGATATATTTTTTCATTAGTGCAGGTGTAGTAGTTTCATTACAGTAATTTGTGTAGGTTTTCCAGCTCATTTCTGAATTTAGTGAATCATTTTAACTGAAATTAATCTGGAATATATAATATTGGTCTAGTGAAAAAAGGGGTTGTCTATATAGATTCTAGACTCAACTTCGTCATCGTCTCGATTCTTGAAACCAGACGGCCTTGATTCATGTTTTCGAACTCCTCGTGTGCATAAAAATAAATGAATAAATCCTATTATAGTCAGTTCCTAATCTTTAAGGATTCTGGATATCCTGCAGCACGTGTAACCCACTAACGAAGATGATTCAAATTTCAGGCTAAAAACCTTTAGCAAACTCGTTTTGCTGTAAGATCTATTCTCGTCAGTTGATATAGAGTGTCTAGAAGGCTGTTTATGTTTATAACCAAATGGCATTATGTTTATTTTCTAATTATGAAATATTTAATTTTTTTTCAAGAAAAATATTCTAATTTTTCTCAGTCGTATATCTGAATATAGTTTTTATAGTTTATAATGTATTTTTATGCGTTTCAAAACAACAGTTAAAACACGAGGCCAGAAACTGGATGTATTGCTTACTACAACAAACTTATGCACAATTTGACGCCAGAAATAAAATCTTTATTAATTAATAAGACACATATACATCCAGAAAAACTTTCAAAATTTATTGATCTACATTAGCAAGTCCAAGTTATGCTAATAATATTGTGCAAGTCGAATGAAAAAGTTGTAGGATATTTATTTATAATTTTAATACGTCAATTTCCAAAAATACTTCAAAAAGAGGTCTAAAGAATTAATTAGTAAGTGATTCCTATTCATCAAATCTTTCTGACTTTCTCCCAGCAAAAGCTTTCGTATTTTATCAACATGATTGGAAACTGAGAAAGCATTATCACATATCTAATACTGCGACACGCAGCTAGAGATTAAATGCGAAAATGGGGAAAGGGAAAGGCTCAGTGTGAACTCTCTTGGAAGCTGTAACCTTCTTCTTCTGCCTTCTTCAGCCTCGCCATTCCAAGAATTGGACATGACTGAACTCCAAGCATCAGGGGTTAAATGGGCCCGATCTGGGGGTACGGGCCCAGACCACCAATGGGACCAATCAAATGGCCTCTCACCAACTCGTCACTCTCACGTGGGAAATCTTTCGAGGTCCCAACTGACGTTATGCGTCGTCGGAGGTACCGACAACTATACGAGTTTCTTTCTATTGGCTGAGAGCTAGCCACCGGCCAGTGGTAGTTTCGTAGTATATATAAGGGCGCCTCTTTCGCACGACAACTCTCACAGTTCTCTTTACCAGATAGATACACACTGTATATCGATTACTCTCAGATTTCAGTCCTCTCGACGCCTCACAACAAGTAACTTAAAAATTGCTTAAGCCTTAAAAATTACTTAAGACTTAAAACTCACTTGAGCAGTTTTTACAAAACTTCACATTGTGAAAATTCACTGTTCACAGCTTTCTCTTAAAAAAAAGTTTCTTGAGAGAAATAGTGGATTGCTCTCTAGAAAAAGGGGACCCGGACACGGACTCGAAATTGCAAACCGTTAGTGTCTAAACTTGATCTAGAACGGTCCCGGAAACCATCCTTCAAGAGAACTTTTTTCTCGCGTGATGACGTGCAACAATAAAAAGTGTTCAGCTTCAAAACTTGAATGAGTCTGCTGGCCTTTTGCTATTTAAAGCCGAGTGCTAAGATATAATCGATTAGTCTTCGTCGATCGATTCCGCGAATCAAGATTTATTTTGTTACTCACTTCGGAGGAAAAGTTGTCTACGTAAAAAAAGAAAATGACTGTGATTACGCAGCCTGCATCGAAATCGGAAGGACCATCGTGGATTACTCTAATTCTCTCGTTTTGTCTTGCTGGGGTTTTATTGGTGCTTTTTGTCCAAAGAGCTAAGTTTTTGTACAGACTGAAGAAGGTTCCTTCGCCCTTCGCATTGCCACTCATCGGCAATGCTTATCAACTCAATTGTGAATTGGAAGGTAAGCTATTTCCATTTTAATTTAATTTTCTCCATTTATTACTATTATATATTTGAGAATATAGAAAGAGAAAATATTTTTAAACATTCGATGCAGAAATCTGGAGTTGGTACCAAGAATGGTTCCCCAGGTTAATCCTAGGCTTATTTGGCTCAAGTTTGAGCCATGACAAAATTTCTACTCGGGTAGGTCAATCGCATTCGGTGGTTCAGTTTAGAAGTATTCCATTTATTTTGAGAAATTTTTTAATAAATGTTAAAATAATCTGTTTCAACAGGTGTGCCTCTTATCTATACAGTTGCAATCAGATAGCAGTTATTTATGATTATTATTTAAATTGTAACTTTTATAGTCCACGGAATAAAAATGTCGATCATTGAAAGTTTAAAACTTCAGAAACATAAAAAATATTCAGCCGCTTGTTTTTTTTAGCATAATAAAAACATTACATATTATCACGTACATATGAGTGACGTATCGTATGTAAAATTTAAAAATCGTGCCTATCTTGCATTCTACTTTAATAAATTTTATCCCAGTAGAATGATTGCTGTCAATAAATATAACGTTATAGCAAATTAATCTTTAACTGATTATTCCGATTGCCTCAATTTTATCAGAGCCTATTTCTGTGAAAAGTTATTAAATTTTAAGAATGTGATCAAAACAGGCAATAAATAAACTTTTCATTTTAACGAGAAAAAAAGTGCAGTTCAATAGAAGTTCAATATATTACATAAAATGCAATTTATTCGATTTCTAAAAATACCATCTAAAATATCGGATGAATATATCGGAGAAAATTATTGTTTAAAACGCGTTCTGTTTTTATAAACAAAACTGAAATATACAGCATAGGCAAAGAATTTTATTCACTGCAATTAAACTTTTAATCGCTTAAAATCTTCTATTTATTCAAAGACTAACGAATAGATCTTGAGTCGAGTGACTGCAAATTGAATGCTCTCTATATTAAGATCGGTCATTGAACTCAATAATATGACAGATGTATCTTTGTTGTAACTTACAATTTTTATGTAAGTAAATTTTGCCAATAAAATATGATTAGTATCATTACGTCTTATCATAGTGTCACGAAGCACTTGCATGTATATATTTTAATCACAATAAAACATGAATGAAACTTTAAGGTATTAGATTTCAGAGATTTCAGACATTAGAATAATCTAAATGGTATAAATAGTCGGAATGAAATAAATAGTCAAAAATGATAGTTTCGCAGGATATCATGACTCAGATAAGAGGGCATTATAATTAATTGGTGTGAGACTGTATTGTAAAGTTTAAAATAAGGAAAGAGATGCTCTTCTTTTCAAATCAGCGTAATAATCATGAGTTACTGGAGCATAAGTTTTATCAATGATTTACAATTTAAAGACGAAGAAGCGGGTCGAGGACGTAAAACGCATGAAAGGTTGTATTGAGAGCAAAACTCGAACAATTACCGCACATGATAATCGCCCACGTTGAAACGAATCCTTCGTTTTATCACTGCACGTGCAGATATGAAAGTATCTCTGTCATAAAAAAAATCTTACGAATATTATTAGAACTGGGTGATATAAACAAAAAGTATTGTAATATCCCGAGTCGAAATTTTTAACCCCCAAATGATTGTTTAAAAGATTTTTCTTCAGTTTTTCAAAATCCATTAAAAATATTTTCAAATCGTTTGAAAAATATTGCAACTCTGTTAAAATACCTTAGAATGAAATACAATCCCTTAAAATATTTTGAAACTCTGTAAAATCCTAAAAATCTCTATTTGGAATCGTTACGAAAAACTATTTACGTATGAAATTAAATAACTGCTGCGTTCGAGGTGTTAAAAACGATCCTGGAAATTATAGAAGATTCTGAGGTTCTAATTTCGACCGGGATATGTTCGAGCTACGCGTTTTATGTACTGGAAGTAGAAAAGTTCGTTTGTGGACAGACGAAGCATTTTATACCACTGAATTCACTCCCGCTAAAGTTTTATTAGCTCATTGGTTGTTTATTTCAATTTTCATAACATCGTCTATTTCTATTCTGAAAAGTGGGTTTAAAGTACGAATTAATATGAATTTACCTAAAAATAATTTACTTAAGCCATTAAAGTAAACAGCGCTAGTAAATTCTTACTCGTGTTTTCAATCCATGCCAATTTGAATTTAAAGACTGATATTAAAAATCATTCAAGATATGAATTAACTAGGGCCTAATTTTAGTAAAAAATATTTATTATTGCAAGGGTATAAAAGTTGCCGAAAGTTTGGTTCTAATGGTATATAATATAATTTGTTATTTATAAATGAATGCATTTTTTAAATACTTTGGGCATTATGGTGCGTAAAATTGTTATTCCTTTTCGAAATGGAAAGCTCTGAGAGAAGCGCACGTGTAGCCATGAGAGCGCAATGACACTTGATGGAATGGGCTGACTTGTGTCTTGCATGCATCACAGATCGTTACATACTCTTAAAGTAATTGCATCCTTCTGTAATACATGCATGTGTGAGTATATGTGAAGGACGCCGGCGTCTTGATAAACCAGCAAGGCCGCCCTCGACGCTATGTAACTGGTCCGGCAATATAAAAATGTGTGATATTTTTTCCGGTCAATGTCCGGTCAGCGGCACTGTATTCATGGCTGCACGTGCATTGCTCTCATTGCTGCATTCTATGATCAGCCTTCACTTCTTCCAGCCTACGAGACTCCGCATATATAGACGATTTTCCTTGTAAATCGGGTCGTTCAACTTATAAACATCACTCTAATTCAATCGGAAAATTATATAATAGAAGATTGTTGCATTAAAATTTGAATAATCTAGTTGAATATCTTTGCTTCACTTTTTAAATTAAAAAGCTCTTTATAGTTCGTTAAGAATGTTTTAATATTGGCAAAAATATTATTTTATTATACGCATTTATTTGATATGATAAACTATATATGTAAGTTTGCTGTGAAATATTTTATTTTTTATAATTAGTTTAAAGGGGAGAGTGGGGTATGGCGCCAGCGATAATTTCTTTCAAATTTATTTTGTTTCATATTTCATGTAACTCTAAAGGAAATTTTAAGAGATTTTTTAAAGAATTCCAACAAATGAGCTGGAGGGATGACTTATTGTCAGCAATAAAATTTTGACCTAAAGAAGAATTTAAACTTTAAGGGATGAAGTAGGACGTGTTTAAAATATTGGGTTGTATATACATAACTACTTTCCACCAGAAGATTTTGGATCTTGTATGTTTTGAAGAAAATTCTTTTTTAATTTTCGTTCGTCGTAAACGATGCAAAATTCCATCTCATATTTTTTTTATGAAGGATGTACATCAAGTACATTTTTAATATATCTCCCTGTAAATCCGAATAATCAATTTCTTCTGTTCCTTTTCAGTATTTTTCGAAAAATTGGTGCAATGGAGCCGCGAATTTGGCGATTTTTTCATCGTTTGGGTGGGAATGAGACCATTCCTCTGGATTTATCGGGTAGAACAAGTTCAACCGCTGCTGAACAACAACGATCACATAGATAAAAGTCCAGAATACGAATTTGTGAGGCCTTGGCTCGGCACAGGACTACTCACAAGTAACGGTAAGAATTCGCCATTAATCATACTATATTCATTTTTTTGCATTAAAAAAACTAAGAAATTATAACCGCTATATATATATATATATGCATAATATATATGTATACTGAATTATAATGCTTTCCAATCCATTTGAAAGCCCTAAATTCGCGCTACGTGACCAATGAAACGAAATGCGTTAAAAAATGTATTGTCTGCTTAGAATGATATGCTTCACCAATTCCACAAATTTATTTCAATTAACTTCAATAAAAAATAATATTTATATTTAGATACTGCATTTAGTTTTATTTGATTCAAATTTACTTCATATTTCATTTTTGAGTTTATAGAAAAGAATTGAAATCATTTTATCCAGTGTGCTGATGCATGAAATTGCTACATAAAAACATTTCCTGAAGATTCAAACCCTGAACTTGAATTTATTACATTAATATTTAATTAAAAGCCATTTATAAGATTACATTGTTTAGAAGCATAAAAAACGTGATATATTTTATAAATAGTTTCTTAAAAATTTTATAATTATTGATTCAATATCTTGAACTTGCATAAAAATTATTTTCCACTGAAGAAAAAAGAAGTTAAAACACGTGCGACTGATAATGATAGTAGTGAGTAAAACGAAGGCTTTGGAGTATTTAAAAAAAGACGCACGTGTGCGAAACTGGATAAAATGATGCGGATTGTTTTTATTGTCAAGAATAACGTATTTAGTTGGCCTATTGATTATTGATCAGCATACGAGGCTAAATCTCGTTTATTCATCACTATCTTTATATATGTACGACGATAATGATGAATAATGGAAATTTAGCTTTGTTTAATTTTTGCCTGTCTGTATAGTTTTTAAAACTATAGATTTATGCATTTTTTAAACTATAGACTTGTTTTTCATCGAAAATCTGAGAGCAGGCGATACAAGGTTGTCTAAGGAGCAAACAATAAACAGATGAATTTACTTTTTTGTCTCCAAGATACAAATTTTTTTAAAACTATATTCAAGCTTCTCTTATTATATATATATAATAAATTTTTTAACCATAAGTTCAATGAGGAAAGACGGATATTTGTTTGTTGATAAAGCTTCTTTCTTGTTTCCGTATCCAGCAAACTCGGGACTAAATATAACTTTAAATAAGAGAGATTTTTGAACAATTTTTCGAAATTTTTTGTTTCAGGACACAAATGGCATTCCAGAAGAAAATTGCTGACGCCAACTTTTCACACTCAGCTTATGAAGGACTACCTTAAGATCGCGATCAAAGAAGTTAATATTCTGACATGCTGCTTATATAAAGAAGTTGGAAAAGCTGCTTTCGACATTGTCCCTTACGCAAAACGTGCGGCCCTCGACGTTATCTGTAGTAAGTATTCCAAAATCTTTTATTGAAACATTTAAAATCTTTTAAAACTTATTAATATTTTAAAAATATTGTTCTTAAAATTACTTAAAAGGTCTCTAAATCTCTTTTAATATCTCGGGCAACGCCGGGTAAATTTGAGCAAGTATAACTCGTGCAGAAATTTTGATTGGATCCTGATGGGGTAAAAACTAGTCAATACGCTCAGAAAAAAGTTTTGTTTTATTCGTTTTTTAATGCTTAGTTTGAATTAATAAAAGTTGTTCATAAGTAATCGGCAGTTGGAATAAATATGCTTTCTCCCTCGCATCTTTTAAGAGAGAGACGATGGTCACTGTTACTTAACGTAGTTACGGGATTCTTCTTTATATATCTTTTTACCCGAGTTAATTTTCTTTTTGCCTTCTTTTTGCACAGACGTCCTTGAGATTTGGGACTATGGTTGCATTGCTCAAAACTCGAGACTATAATCACTGATCTGCTCGAGCCTGAGGCTTCGAGGAATCGTTTTCTCTTGTGCCTCAATTTTTTATACTTTTTGTAACTTTTTAAATTCGCATTATATCTCGAATTGCTCCACGAATTTCTCTTTTCGTTCCTAGATGATAAAAAAAGTTTTTACAACCTTGAATTATATTTCAGTACTTAAAGTAATTATAAGTACTTAATTTTCAGTTCGTGAATGAAATTCCCCCCCCCCCTCCCATACTTTACGTGAAAGGGGTAAATTTTATCCGCGATTTGAGAGCTTTAGGCACATGAAATAATTTGAACCTTTCTTAGGATGAATTATAGGAAAATAATATTAATATGTTATTATCAATTTACTTTTGTTGTCCTTTGATGGATTTCGTTTTTGTCTTTTTTTGATAAACAAATCTTGGTTGAGCAAGATATTCAAGTCGAGCACTACAAGGAGAATAAGGAGTTTTCTTTTTATTCTCAGCTAATTCCAAGTTCGGTGTTTTTCGAGGTTGTGAAAGCTCGATTGTTCTCAGAGTAGCTAATTTTAATAATATTATTAAAAAATATATATATATATATACTATATTTTCAAAAAATAATATTAAATAAAAAATAGTATTAAAAACAAACCAATAGCTGTCAAAGCCTTTGGAGAAACGTTATACTGAGGCTTCGGTATTGGTTTAAAAAATGTTCTGGGTTGAGAGAGTTCAATTACTCGGGGAGTTGCTTCGCGTATACGATTGCTTTTAATTTCTGTTCTTTGAGGATTTTTTTCATCTGAATTGAAACGAGGCCTTGGCTGGGCCAATCGATTAGTCCTTTCGGTTATTTCGTACAATAATGCTGACGTTTTTACCTGAATAATTAGTGAATTTTAATTGGTTATTAATTAAATTTCTTAAATAAACTACTAAAAATATTATTTCAGTTTAAAATACTGACCATGGTTGGTCGTTTTGGCAATGTTTGATTTTTTTTATTTTCTAATACAGCTGAGATAAGTGCCTTTGAGATAGATTTAGGTGGTTTCATTTTTTGGGGCAACTGCTAAGAGAGTTTCATGATTAAAATAGTATAATTATATTTAATATTGAAAATCTTTGAGAATTATTGTATTAAATACTAAAAACTCACATTTTCTTCATTGCCACGATTCCAAAGAGGATTTTCTCGTAAAATAATACTTCCTAACGAATCTGAGGATTTGCTAAGTTCAAGTCGCTTTATAAAAGGAGTCATTTTTTCTTTCGCGGACATTATAAAACCATCAATTTTGAAAAAAAAACGACTTAAATGTTATTTTTAGATAAATACTTGATTCATTTTTTAGGATATTTTGGTTTCTGTCAGAAATAATCGTCTTGAAGTGAGAAACTATTTAAAAAATCGATTATTTTGATCGATTAATATTTGAAAAAAGTTAATTTATATTAAACTCACTTGTTTTTAATAGTTTTTCATTAAATTATTTTTTTTGCAGATACTGCTATGGGTTATTCAATCAACGCCCAAACGAATCAAGAAAATGAATACTTCTTAGCTGTTGAAAGGTAATTGAAAAAAAAAATTCTAAAGAGTTTTATTTTCAATTTTGTAAAAAAATCAGAATTTAAAAAAATTATTTCAGATTGCAGAAGATTATGCAGATGCGGTTTACAAATATTTGGATAAAATTAGACCCTATTTTTAATTTGACTTCTTGGGGAAAGGAACAGGCTCGCTTGATCAACACAATTCACAGTTTCGTGGACAAGGTCAGTGAAAAAAATTGTATATCTATTATCTACTCAAAAAGTTCCTCAAGGTTTTTGCAACCTATATTCAGAAGAGATAAAATTGCTTCTGCAAAAGGATAGCTATTATATTTCTTAACTAGTAATATATAAAAATATTGAATCAATAATTATTATGAAATTGTTGTTATATAGAAATTTATAGATATTTCTATTTCTTTTTTTTTCTGATTTTAATAGAACTTTTCGTACTTTCCAGAAAGTGTAAATAAAAATGTTTAGATTGATTATTCGGAAAAGTTTTTCCAAGCCTGAATAATCATAA
>JAUESI010000038.1:2687797-2713544 GCA_032275145.1 Synergus laeviventris | reverse complement strand
ACGGCAGAGAAACTAAAATGTTTCGAGAATGCAAAGCTCGCGTTCCAAAACCCCATAACTCTTAGTCGACCAGACCCAACCTTGAGATTCATCCTGCAAGCTGACGCTAGTGCTCGAGGGATGGGCGCCGTCCTCATGCAGGAGGACCACGATGGGAAGCGACGAATAATTTCTTTCGCGAGCGCGAAGTTCTCTCGGGCCGAAGCCAGGTATCACTGCAACGAGCAGGAATGCCTTGCCATTATCTGGGCCATTAAACGCTACCGACCGTTTCTGGAAGATCGACCCTTTACATTACGAACCGACACTAAGACTCTCACTTGGCTGGAAAAGCAAAAGGACACGCGAGACAAACTAACTCGTTGGGACCTTTTCCTTAGCCGTTTTCCGCGAACCGTTGAGCATGTGCCAGGCAGAGAGAACGAATTACCGGACGCTCTGTCACGGCACCCAAATCCTCATGAAGTTTCTCCAGGTGAGCCCGATCTCGAACAAATGTTACCCCCTACTCGTCCCGCAGCAGAGGCGGACAACGCCGTTTCCGTTCCAATCCTCAGTGCGGTAACAAGGCCCCCTTTGGTTGAGGAGGTACTCGACGCACAACAAGAGGATCCCCATATCTCGCGTGATGTATCTCGATGGAAAAATATCCGCAACCATCAACCTCAAGATCAGGAAGAGGAGAAATTTTTCAGTCGACATCGTTTCGATGAGTTCGGCTTCTGGCACCTTAGCTCAGTCGACAGACAGTGGCGTTTGCCGGTCGCCCCATCCCTACGACCGCGAGTTCTCTGGGAATATCATGACGCCCCCCTTTCGGGACATCCTGGCGCCGATGAAACAATTTGCTTTCTTAAGTCCTTTTTCTTTTGGCCCGGCATGAACCGCGAAATTCGCCGTTATGTGTCCGGCTGTCATATATGCCTTTGTAGCTCAAAGATACCCAACATTTTACGCCCAAGAATCACGCACCGCGCCTGGGAGACAGTGGCGGTTGACCTAATGGGTCCTTATCCCCGCACCCTCGATGGGAATCAATACATTTTCGTCGTGACGGACCTATTCACATGTTGGATAGAGGCCTTTCCCCTCCGGGCTTCTGACGCGCCGCGCCTCATTCGCATCCTCGAGAAGGAGGTGTTTCCGCATTATGGATACCCTAAACACCTTTTGAGTGATAACGCGACCCAGTTTACCGGCTACGCATGGTCTGAAGCTGCACAACGATTGGACTGTGAGTTGTGTACTACACCCGTATACCACCCGCGCGCGAATCCCACGGAACGTCGGAACCAAGAAATCAAGAAAGGTTTGCGTCTCCGTCTTCACGGAACCAACCAGAAAACTTGGGACCGATATTTACCTGACATCGTTTACGGTTTACGGTCTACGACGGCGGAAAAACGCGGCTACAGGGGTCACTCCAAGTTTCCTGCTTTTCGGGAAAACGACAGAAGCTGCTACTTAGGTTTATTTAGATAAAAAAAAAAAAAAATTTCAAAGATCTATATTTAAGTTAAGATGAATCATATTGTTCAAATATTAAATAAAGATTGTATTGTGTGGTCGGGAGGGAGTGTTGGAATAAATATGCGCCCACACATATACAAGAATAGTTGCTCTACTCTCTTTGGTTCTCTACTTGTCCGCTTCGTCGGTTTTGTCGCTTGTTCCTTTTTCTTGGTTGGCTCTCTCTACGTTCTTATTCTTTCGCCCGAGCGGTTTGTCTTTGGTTTGAACGATCGGTTTTTGTCTTTAAATTGATTAATAAATACTTTTAATAAATGAACTAACGTGTGTTCTTTTTCATTACTCTGCGCCCAGCAAATCCAACATTAACTATTGAACCATTACCGGATAAATCTTCAGCAGCAGTGATACAAGCATTGTGGACTACGTTTTTAAGGATTCATGGAAAAACAAGAATTATTTTAACTGATAATGAGACAGAATTCACGTCACGAGAATTTGGCGAATTGATGTCAAAATTAAGAATCAAGCACACTTTTACGTCTAACTATCACCCCCAAAACAATGGGAAGAATGAAAGGTCACATGCGATTCTAAAGGAGCTCATTAGGCATTACGCAATTGAAAAATAATGGGATGACACTCTATCATATGCAATGTTAACATATAATTGCACCGTCAACCGACAAACGGGCTACACACCGTACGAATTACAAATGGGAACGGAACCTAATACTATTTTTGATGAGAACATGGATAACAGGGATTTAGAAGAAATAATAGAAACTCAACGTATCATAACAGAAAATAAATTAGCAAATGCTTTGGAGAGAATCGAGTTACAACAAAACCAAAATATTGAGCCATTTCCTAAACTTTTACCTGCGATTCACAAAAACGACCTAGTCCTTATCCGAAATTTCAATCCAAAATCATTTGAAGCGTTGTGGAAAGGACCATATATTGTACTAAATGAAACGAATCAATAAGTAAGCTTCGAAATAAAAATAGGGTTAGATCGCAAATTGTACCATAGGTCAGACATTAAGCCTTACTTTTCGGTTTTAGATGAGACTGATAATACTTCTATTAACCATAGTTCCCCATCTACGAACGGAGCCATTTAAAATAACACCATTAAACAATGGCGATGTAATATTTATTGAAAAGCTTAACGACATCAAAATGTATCACGAGTATTGGAAGGTCGTATTAGGTATAGATTTTGAGTATTTAGAACATAATCAGGAAACGATCAAAATAGCTTTAAATACCGTAAGTAATACTTGTACAAGAGAAATTTATTTATGCAATGCGTATGCAAGAATTCAGAAACCGAAGAGCGTTGATTGTTCTCAACATTCCTTTACTTGAGGAAAAATTGTATAACTTAATTAGAGCGATACCAATACCTCAGATGGGTTGGTTTTACAATTCTCTCATTATACCAAATGATCATTTGATTATATTAGACCAAACTCAAACCATGTTTATACCCACTTCTGAAACTGAGCTGTTAAATATGAAAAACCTAGGAAAATTTAGTATATTAAAGAGAAACCATCCTGATTATTCAACGCAAACCAAAGACAGCTGTTTAATTGAAATTATGACCAAGATAAGGACAGAAAGTTGTCAAACTCAAGTAATGAAATTAATAAACACTCTATGGATACAGTTAAGGAGTAATCAAGATTGGTTAGCTACAGCGCCTGCGGAAGAAATTTTACACATATTGTGCAGTAATAACTATGTTCGTAATTTACATATAAAGGGATCTTTTATATATTACATTTGAATAGTGATTGTATTGCGACCACGACTTTAGTAATACTGAGACCGAGCTCTAAAATAGATAGTAACATAGAATTGAATGAAATCTTGAGTACGAAAATAGAAGTAGACTTAAATCTAAAAGAATTAGACAAAGAAGAGATTCCTTTAGAATTAATTACCGAAACAAGAATAAGTCCTGAAAACCTAAAAACACTAGGAACTACTATTGAAGACCTAAATAAAAAAATAGAATTAATAGCTAAACGAAAAAGAACATTAACATGGACGGAACAGGCTTATTCTTGGTTACACATTGCAGGATATACTGCATTAGGATTAATTGGATTTTTGATAGCATATAAGTTAGGGATTGTAAGAGCATTAATTAATACCATTAAAATGTTAATCGGAAACTGTTCCTACACACATTGTAGTTTTGGCAATAATGGACAAACCCGACATATTACAGAAACACAACCAGAAGTATCTATCAGTCTAGAATCATTAGCGAATAATTTACCTAAACGAAGGGTAAGAAGAAATGTTTGAACTTAAGATAAACCCTTAAAGTTCCATCTTAAGGGGGGAGATGTCGATTATCAACTGGATTAACCTGCATTGTTTTCTCACGCCGATTCAGCAATAGGTGTCTCATTGCCAGGTGCCGAGGAGCATCTCTGGGATGCTTGCACCTATGAGCGTCTCTCTGCGAGTGTCGCGTAAGGTTACAATAACGCAAAAATTTCGGATTGACATTCATTACGAATAAATCCAAAATTTTTCGAATTACATATTCTGGAGTTTGTATCCGAACCAAACAGTTTCACTCTGATCTAATCCGAGGGAAATTTTGAATTTAAATCAATCTGAGGCACATTGAAAATCATCGAAAGTTGGAATCCGATTAATGGATAAATTCGGATTCGTTCGGATTCACCGGATTTATTTGGAATTGAAAGATTGGATTAATTTGGATTGACCGAATTCATTCGAATTAAAAGTTTGGATTGATTTTGAATGGGCCTTTCGGATAAGATCGGATAGAACTCACTGCTATTCTATTATTATCATAGGAAAGAGGGCGGATAGAAAGTGGATTACGTAACATTTTCGGATACACATCGGATAGAATCGGATAAGAATAAAATTTAATATTATTCCAAATTTAGGATAGGTTTCGAATAAGATCGAACATAAAGCGGACACAAAATACGTGCAGATTTCGGATAGGACTGGGCAGAATTTTACTATTAGTATCCAATTCTTATTCGCTTTCTATCCGGTATTTTAAACAGGGAAGAATCAAAGTTTTCACAATTCGGATTTAAAAAAAAATCTATCGATTTACCTCAGAGAACAAAGATATTACAAAAAGCTTTAGGATATCAATAAAATCAGAGACTATTTCCTTGGAAAAAAGTTGCGAAAGAGGGTTGAGTTTGGAATCTAAGGGTTGTTTCTGGAGAGTTGAATTTTATGGAATTCAAGAGCCCAAAAAAAGCCCAAAAATACTATGTCCTTCAAATTTCGAAAAATATCATTTCTGTAATGATTTCTCTTGATTGCACAAATCTTTTAAAGGAAAACGATGGTCGTAAAAAATAGGTGTATATCAATATAATGCCTAAAACGGAAGAACAACAAATTAATGAATACTGAAACAGAAAAAAAGACTCAAAGTCAATATTCTGAAAAGAAAATGTATTCAAATCCATATTTTTGAAAAAATGTTTAATAAACCCTGAAATAAAAGAAAACACAAAAATACAAACAATCAAAATTGAAAATGCCAAATCATCATAGTGACTAGCGTGGAAAATATATATAAGGGTTAAATATCCGTCCGTTATAGTGATGGATAAATATTTAACGCAATAACTTCCCTTTTGATTTTAAGGGCTACGGTTTAGTATGTTTGAGATAATAATTCGCATTATATTCTTTATTATCTCGGGCACTATGATTAGCAACCACCGAAACGCATCAATTTTTTAAACACAAATCGAGATTGCTATTGGGAGAGTAAATTTATAAGTTGAAAGATATAATTTACCCAACTTCGAAAATTTACTCCTAAAAAAAATCAATTTCATCCAGAGTAAAATATCGAACACGCACGCGAGGAATATTTTATCCTGGGCCTATAACCTGCTTAAAACTAAACATTCATTCCAGAAAAAATTACCTGCATATATCCTAGCTATATCTAAAAAAATCAAATTGAACAATTACACCAACACACACACTCCACGATTCTCATTCTCACCACCCCGGTGCAATTGAACCTAAACCTAGGGATTACATCCCGGGACGTATCCGACACCTGAGCTTATAGGCCACATTAGGGCACACACATACCAGCTCCAACCCTGAAATCATACACCGTTTCAAAAATTTCAGAAATATATAGTTATTGTTTAAATAATTAAATAATCGATTAGAAAAATTTATTTGCATTTGTCAAGTAAGACGCAATGACGCAAAAACACTATCACACAAATTTTGCACCTTACTTGATTAGAAAGTAAAACGGTGTACGCAAACATTTCCATAGGTTAAACCATTAGTAACATCCTACTCTAAGCTTTTCAGATAGATAATATTTCAATATGAATATAATAACAGGGCGTCTAGCGATTCACTATTAGAAAATTCCAGGTCCTTTCCAGCTTTTCCAAGTTGCAAAATTAACTTTATAAATTCTAACAAGTTTTTAGTAGTTGAAATAAAAATAATGCTAATAATCAATTAGAGTATTGCTACAGCAGCTTACCAAACAAAAAGTGATTCGAATTTAACTTTTATTTTCAGTTCTCTATTTTCTGTCACAAATAATGAAGTCTAAATTCCCATTTCATTATTCGAATGAACTGAAAATACTCCGTTCCCCTTTTATTTTAATAATAATTCGGAGAATAAGGATAATTAGATTCAGTGGTACTTTAAATTTTTAATCAATTAATAACCGAATTCATAATCACAAATTGTTGAGAGATACACTCTGTTTAACCACAATACATTTTTTGATCGCTTAAAATTAACTTCATTTTCAATAAAGTATTGAGGTTTACAGTTTATAATAATAAAAAATTTTTGAATTTTAAATCATTTGCAATAGGTTTATGTTCTACAATTGTTAAAAGTTTTCATTATATCAAATATTTTAGATTTGGATTTGAAATAGTTCTACTTTTAATGTTCTCGTAAAAAATTGTAAGAGATTTTCAGGTTTTTTTAAGGTTTTCAAGATCGCTACTATAAGATACCCTGTTATTTTAAAAATACAATTGAAATATAGTTATTATTCAAATACAATTGAAAATACATACAAAAATAAAAAATTGTAAGCTTTAATAATAATTAATTGAATTCTTCTAAAAAATATTTACTTTAAAATATTGTATGCTCGAGATTTTAACGTTTCAAAGGAAAAGCGCGACGAAAGAAAATCATAAATCGTATTTAACTTCCTTTGAAACGTGCATTTTCTACCTCTTTTCTTGGTATCTCGATTCTGATTTATAATCAAATTGTTATTTACAAGCTACTAAAGACGTCATATTCCAAAATAAGATTATTATCTTTAATCACGCTGTGAATATAATTTTTAAATCTATAACAAAAATAGTGTCCAAGAAAAGAATGAGCCTATTCTAACAAATTTGAACAACTTGTCCACTCGCTGGTTCGCACCAGCGGTCACTATGAGATTGAAATATGGAGTAAATACAACGTCTCTTCGTGTTGGTTTGAACCTTTCGTTCCCAACATGATGAAGAGAAGAGGGACTAAATTTCCACTCACCCTCTACACACTCGCATGTCGCGTTTCTGAGCAGTACGAGCAATAGAGAATAGATCTTGAATTCCCTCGATCAGATGTTTCTCGCATTCGATAGAATAAATTCCCTTCAAAAAAATCCATTGTCCTCGAAAGAATCCCTCCTCGCAAGAGACATTAACTGAAAAGATAAACAGTTTTATTATTATTTTCTATATATCCTTAATTTAATTCGCCAAAAGAGATGCTAAGCGTGCAAAAAAGATGATTTTACCATGGGAAATGGAGTTTAGAAAATAAAAACTAGTTTTAGATGCAAATTACTTTCATTTAAAAAAAGTTTACTTACATATTGAATCTCTAAATCCTTCACCCTCGATAGAATCCAGCACGCAATCAATCTTCTTCGAAATAATCCCTCGTCTCTAGAAAATCCTTTCTGAAAAAGATAAGCAATTTTAATATACGTTCAATAATGACCGTTTCATTACGACAAAATTGAATACATAACAAGAGATTATTCAAAAATAAGATATGCGAGAAGTCCATTAGTTTTAAACTTTTGACTCTCTAATAAAATCAATATAAAATCAATCAAATCATACTACAAATTATTTAAACTATAGTTCTCCGATGCAAATCACTAATTTTGAAAAAAGGTTACCTGAATCATTTGAAATTCGAGATAGCTATCCTCATGGCGAGACCATGATCAAATATCGATTCATCCATTACGGCACCTGAAAGAAATAAAATGTTAAAAATATAGCCTTATACTTTCAATTTATGTACCATAATATGATTA
Source organism: Synergus laeviventris (assembly GCA_032275145.1). Classification (NCBI taxonomy): domain Eukaryota; kingdom Metazoa; phylum Arthropoda; class Insecta; order Hymenoptera; family Cynipidae; genus Synergus; species Synergus laeviventris. The sequence goes on along the minus strand of JAUESI010000038.1, from coordinate 2,705,713 downwards.
AAAGACATTTTGTTCCAGAACAATATTTTCAAACTACGCACAAAATTAAATATTGTACCCCCGAGACATATAAGATTAAGCCCAAAAAATAATAATTTGAATAAAAAAATACACGTTAAAGTTGACGAGTGATAAACAGAGTGGCCCAAGAAAGAATTTCCAGGAGATTAAAATAAACAAAGATTACATTTTCTAAAATTTAAAAATGCCATAAATCAAAATCCTAGAAAAGTTTAACAAATTATTTCAAAATTTCATCTGCTGATACTTTTTTTTCTCAGAAACCTTTACGAAATATATTAACATTCACATATTTAAAATTAACTTCTCTTATTACATATTTGTGTTAAACATTCTATATATAAAATTTTAATGAAATATTGAAATCTACTTCATATCATTTTAAAAGTCTAAAATGAATTATTCAAATTTGTTGCAACATTCATTTTCTATAGTTTCACTAAATGAGCAGGTTTCATTTCTCCCAAAATTTAAGAACATTTTAAGGAAAATTTCTCGAGATTTAAACAGTTTACTCTGGATTTTAATCGACAATATTGAAATTAAAGTGATTAAATACTTATTTAATTACAATTAGAATAAATGACGAACCTCTTTGACCAAAGATTTAATTTCTACTTGCACTCAAAAATATGACGAAAAAATTAGAATGGCATCCAGTTTATAATTCAAGTATATAGAAAAAAACGAGGAAAAAAATGATTCGACAAAATTTAAAAAAACGATAAATGAAAAAAACATTCTACACTAAAAGAACGTTCTACTCTCCAATCTATAGCTATTTATCTTTTAAATGTATACGCACCGTCATTTGTTTAAGCAATGACGATTAGAATAAATTATTTTTTCTCATTTAAAAAATACGATTCCCTCGAAAATTATAGATAAGCGAAAATGTATAACTTCAAAAAGACAGCGAATGGAATGTCTGAAAACGATTCCTTCTGTAAAACCCTGATTCGCGAATTTTCTTGTCTCAGCTGGTTTTTAACTTTGTTCCGAGGTTGTTTGGAGTTATATTAATCTACATTCGAGCCATGAGATATACATGTGAAAATAAATTCGACTTTATAGTTCTGAGAATGTTTATCTCAAGGAAAGTTGACAAAGGTGTCCTTTATTTATTTTTGTAAGATAGCTCCAAAATAAAAACTAATTAGTCAAAGCGCATTTTATTACTGCCCTGACCTTCACCCATCATCCCATATAATAACAAATCTAAATCAAAAATAAACAACGAAAATTTATAATTCGTTATCACTTTAATCGGATCAGTATTTTTAATTAAATATATTAAAGTAACAGACTTAAAAATTTTGAATAAAAAGTTTAGGTTTAGCAAAATAGAAATTAGTTGTAAATATGAAAATCCAGTGCAGCCAGGCTCCAAAAATAGAAAAATAAACACGTGACAAATTTTCTCGAGGTATTTTAAGTTTTAACTGTTTTATTGGCAGCCCTGTAATGTTCTAAAACTACAGTTGGAATATTTTTTCACTTGAGAATTTCTCAAGTTTTTAATCGTTTATTCTAAATTTAAATCGATAATATATATTCACTTAAAAATCCAGATAAACGAAAATATATACATACCTTCAAAAATACCGCAATGGAATAATTTGCTAAGTCGATCTGAAAAAATATAACAATTGGAGTGATAAATGATCTAGAATGCAGAACCACTATAAATAAATAAACATGAGAATTCTAAGAATTTTTCTCGAAGTAATATTGACAAAAAAAATAAAATAAAAATTAATTAGTCAAGGCGTATCTCACAGTCCTGACCTTTACCCATATCATATATAATAAAAATAGTTCCAAGTCGAGAGGGCATGAAAAATAAACAACGAAATTAAATCTGTAATTCCGGAGATAATTCGTTATTTGATTCATCAAATCAATATTTTTAATTTTCAAAATTTTGTGTAAAAAGTTTAGTTTTACCATAATGATTCGACAAAATTAAAAAAACCGGTAAATGACAAGAAATTCATTAAAACATTAACTACACGTCCGTTCTCATTTGCAGCCTGATGCGAAATCATGCGAAATGATGAAGCAACAAGAAAACACTGGTGCCAAGCTCTAAACAATAAAACCCAGAAAAAACGGAAAATTTTCAGGAAGAATTTTAAATATATTTTAACTGTTTTATTAGCAGTCCTGCGATGTTCTAAAATAAAGTGGTAGTATTCTTTCACTTGATGATCCGTTTTTTTTTTAATATAAAAATAAAAATGATAAAATTCTAGAAGACTTTCGAAACTTGAGCACTAAAAATTTACGTTTTGTTTAAAAGCAAAGTTTATAACGTTTCTTAGAAGAAATGATCTTTTCTCATTCAAAAAATATAATTCAGTCGAAAATCCAGATAAACAAAAATTATACATACCTTCAAAAATCAGCAATGCAATAAAATCTGACAACATATAACGATTCTTTCAGCAAAACAGACACTCGAGAATTTTGAAGCGTATTCTCTCCACGATCATCAGGTTAAAACTAAATTTGGAGGTCGTTAGAAGTTATAATATTTGTGACAATAAGTTCGACTTAATATAATTCTAGGAATTACAGGTAGAACCAATAAAAACTAATTAGTCAAAGCTCCTGTTATAGTTCTGACCTTCACGGCCATCCCATATATAATAACAATAAGTGAAGAGTTAACATCAAAAATAATAAAAAACGAAAATTTGTAATTCTTTATCACTTCTCAACATTTGTTTTTAAATATTTTTAATTGTATGTGTATAAATAAAAGTCTTTTTTAAATTTTTATAAAAATGTTAGGTTTAACAATAGAAATTAGTTGTAAATATTATGGCGGTGGTGTAAATTTCACTAGAGAATTTCTGGAGATTTTAACCCTTTTTCTAAATTGAAATTGAAAATATTTATGAGTTAAATTACCCATTTTATTTAATACAGAATTAGAATCAATTTCGCATTTTGAAATGTTTTTCACCAAAGCTTTAATTTCCATTTCCATGATTTTTACCATGAAATTGATGATTCGGAAAGTTGTAAATTCAAAATTCGCGGGTAAATATAATTATAATGTGCCGTGCAGTCACGTGCAGTGCCGTGGGTGCTGTGCTGTCACTGATATATATCAGTGTGTGCTGTGCATGGACGATGGAGTGCGTGTATGTTATATATTTTGAAATAATATAATTGTATAGGCTATATATATGGATTTCAGATTAAATTGCTGAAATGCTGAATGACAATCCAAAAGAAACTGTTATATCTTATCTCTAAGATATATTAAAGAAGGAGTTATTCACATTATACCCGATGTGCAACGTAATATATGAATTAGTGATATGTGATAAGTCAATAAGTGAGGAGTGCTCGGTATTATAAACTCTTAGTATCTAATAGGTTAGGATCCTGTCGATAGACTTTTGGTATCTTTATCCTACTTAAAAGAATCTAAAATGAAAGCTCTAATTGCAATTTGCCTAGTTTTCTTAGGCTGTTGTACAAACGTTATATTTCTTGAGCTTCTCGTAAAGTAAGTATATATATTTTTCTTTATATTTCTAACCTCTTTTTCTAATTTAAAAATTTCATACCCAATAAGCTTTATTTAATAACAGGTCTTTTTTTAACGTTTCTTGTTATTATTACGTAAGATTATCAAAGTCTTATGAAGCGAATATAATAACATCTTTAATTATTCATGTTTTCTATTATCCTTTTTTATACCGTTTAATTTGACACGTCAACAATTTTTTTAATATAGATTTACTTGGATTTCTTGTCTTTTTAATATATTTCTGAAAGATTAGCTAATTTTTATAAAATTGTACACATATAGTATGTACCTAATTGAATTAGAAGTTTCATTTACGTTGTCTATATTTAAGTATTACTTTAATAATTAATAATAATAAATTACTTTAATTGTATTAATAATTAATATTCTAAATAACGTATATATAAAGTTTATATAAATCATTTAAATTTATTTTTTTTCAAACTAGTTTTTACCAACAACATTTTTTTAATTACAAAAAAGTATCGTTGTTTTATTAATGATTTCACTCAATAGATCCTTTATATAGTATTTATCAGTTTTAAGACATTATTTCGAGATCGATAAAATTATCTCTCTGATTTGACTAATTTCGAATTTATGTTTGGAAAATGTTAAGATAATTACTTTAAATTCAATATCGTATGTTAGTAAACAATTTCTTTCAAATTTTAATCCGAATTAACCAGTATGAAGCAAGTTTTTTTTCCAAAACAGTTATCACTTGTTGAAACCCTATTTGTACATAAAAAATACAATATTAAAATGATTCTTCAGAGAAGATCCTGGAAGCGGAAACCTCATCACTTTTCTGCAGTTCCTCTTCATATCTATAGAAGGATTTTTATTTACTGCAAAATTTGGAACAGTGAAACCGAAAATAGGTCTTAAAGACTACACAGTTTTAGTCATCATGTTTTTCGTTTCAAGTGTCTGCAATAATTATGCATTTGATTTTAATGTACCAATGCCTCTTCATATGATATTCAGAGCAGTAAGTATCTTACAAATTATTCATATATTTTTCTCAACGATAATAATAAATTACTTTTTTATCCAACCATTATAACTCTTCAATTTATTTTCAGGGTTCTCTGATAGCAAATATGATCATGGGTATTATCATCTTGAAGAAGACTTACACATTTAGCAAATACCTGTCTGTGTTTATGATTTCTGCGGGAATAACGTTATGTACAATTATCAGTAGTCAAGAAATTAAATCTACCCAAACCATTAATGTAAATCCGACAACACCATGGGACGATTTCTTCTGGTGGGCTGTAGGAATTTTATTATTAACTTTTGCACTTTTCATTAGTGCAAGAATGGGACTTTACCAAGAGGTTTTGTACAAACGATATGGAAAACATCCAAAGGAAGCTCTTTTTTATACTGTAAATATTTTTTATATTTATACTTGTTAGTAAGTTATTTTTATTATCTTGTTAATTTTGTTTTTCTTGTTTCAGCATCTGCTGCCTTTGCCATTTTTCCTAACTTTAGGTTCAAATATATGGCAACATTGGAATATAGCAATTGCATCTTCCCCCATAGCATTGCCTTTGATTGGCATAGAAGTGCCTAAATTAGTAGGATATTTAATTGGAAATGTGATCACGCAGTATATGTGCATAGGATCGGTCTATGTCTTGACAACCGAATGCACTTCACTCACAGTCACGTTAGTAGTGACACTACGTAAATTTTTATCGCTGTTATTCTCGATACTCTACTTTAAAAATCCGTTCACTATTTATCACTGGGTAGGAACAATTCTAGTCTTTACAGGAACTATTATCTTCACTGAAGTCTTACCAAAGATCCGGCAAAGTTTGGTACCAGCAACTAGCGAAAAGAAAGTAAAATAGCCAAAGAATTTAGCAAATTAATATGACTTTTCCGATATTTCATATTTTTAAAACTAATTATTCTCATCCTTTTTATTATGCGATTTTTTTTCAACATGAATTTGAAAATTTTTACATAATCTTTTTTATCCCTTAACGGTAATAATTCTGAAAAATTTCACAACCGTCGTTTTTTAATTTAATTTAAAGAGCTATTTTAGAAGAATTTGTACAAAAAGAGTTACGTAAGTAGGAAGTAAATGTTAAATTTAATATGAAAGTATTCTCTGGAAAAAGCACGTTTATTAAAGCCTTACAATAAAAACTAGTATAGAGACAAATTTTGTAAAGAAGAAGGCATGGTGAATAAAGTATAGAGAATTGAAAATATGTACGAGTATTCATTTTCAGCACAGGCATTTCTTCTACAGACTATACCCTTTAAAATAAATACATTCCTCTTTTCCTCGATAATAATTTTAGTTCGTAGCTTTATTAATATTTATGACAAAACGTATGCACAAGTAACTTCAAAGACCAGAGCGAGTGAATTGCACAAGATTCAATAAATATTGAACATTAATTTTAACATTATTAAAATAGTACATAAAATATGCATTTCGAAATCGCTTGATTCATTTGGGTATATTGTCTATTTTTCGATGATCGTTAACAGTTAGCAAGAATAAACTTATTTGCAAAACGAACTGTCCCTAATTGTAATGATGGAATAAAACTCATTGTACGATGACCGTATAAACGTACAAAAATGGTAAAAAATAAAATAAGGTACGATAATGGATACTTAAAGTTTTTCTCGGTTATTATTATGCTTCGTAAATAATGCTTGCAAATCGCGATGTAACTTTCGATATATGACACTATCTAATCTTACATTTAGCAAAAATTTTATTCCTTCTGAGGATATAACAGTTCCTAAAACCTACTTTGGTCAGCCGTAGATTTCACTCATATTTTCTTTATATCGATAATCTAAATATTTTTAATACTAAAATTTGTATACTAAATACAGATTAACAGCCACGATAAAATAGAAATTTATAATTAGGGTAACGATATCAGCGGTATTAGCCGTAATTTGTAATTTTGCAATAAAAACAAGGTTTCTTTTAAATGCCGCAAAGCGAAGGAAAAATTCGAATTTGGGAATTTTTTAATTTCGGAATTCAGAAAGGTGGATCACAATTCTGAAAAGACAAGACCCTCGGCCCTTTGATAGGATTCACCGTTTGTCGGGAAAGATGTAATCTGTGGAAATTGAGAGAACTTCGAAAATTAAATTGCAACCCTACTGGCAGCAAGGGACAAAATATAAGAGGATGGTAAACGCTAGAATCCGTCAGGCTTTTCAACGACTTTGAAGATATTGGAGAGCTCGTCTACTATAGTCTCGTAACGATAGGCCACTCGAATATCTGGAACGTTGGTTCTGGTTATATCGTTTCCTGCGACTCCTTCTTTCGTGTAATTAGGACCAAGCCAGTATTGCTTGCTCTGAAATTAGATAAATAAAATTAGTTTAAGTTCAATTCTATTTCTGTTCTAGAATTTTTTAGAAGTGAAAAAAAAGGACATAAATTGTATTCTAAATAAAAATTGTGTACCTTGTGTGGGAATCCGCTCATGATAACAGAATTTCTGGCGAGTTCGCACATGTCACATGAGCTCAATTTCCAAACTTGAGCAGCAATGCTGTATTCTTCCATGAGAGGTTCTTTGGTAAAGTGAAACTGGAGAGGATCATCAGTTGAGAGACTAACACACAGCCCCCTGGCTAAATATTCCGGAAGGGGATTCCGATGATAATTAAGGAAGAGTGAATTGTTACTAAGAGGTGACATAGCGATTCCTATTTGCGCCAGGAAATAGAGATACTGCAAAACTGGAACTTTTCGTAGCAGAAGACCGTGGGAGATATTCTCGGCCATCATGTAACCACAAACTAAATGCTGAATTGGCCCTGCTTCTCCGCAGTGAGGCCTTAAAACGAAAGTGTTCAGTCCTTGCTCCCTGTAAGTTTTATTATAGTGCTTAATATTCACAGATGCTTGAAGAATAAAATAGACGAGAAAGGATAAAATCACTTACGCTCTGAAATGATTGAGTACTGTCATATTGGCATATGTGTAATACTGGTAATAGCCATACGGTGGGTTCTCAATATCCTCCCACTTTTCGGGTGGAAAAACATCTTTGTCGAAGAGAGGATTCTCTGGTTTACTTTCATCATCCACGGAATCGAACCCAATTACCTATTTATTAAATTTAATCAAAACCATTCAAACAATTAAAATTATTCAAACTTAAATTGAAAACTAATTTTCATTAGTAGATTGCTTACATATTGAAGGAACTTGTGAAGTTCTGGATGCGAATTGGGATCATTGGTCACCTCAAAGAGAGGCAAGAAGATATTGTTCAGTATCTCTTGGAAGTTCGTCATGAGTTTGTTGAGTTTAAAGATGTCGCTATAAAATTTTCAAAATTATTAAGAAATTACAATCTTTTTGATTTAATAAAATACAAGCAAACTTACTATAATCTAGGGATTTGAATCAGCCAGCGAACATTGTCCGACGAAACATCACCCTCAATAGCCCATTTCGCTAATTTGTCCCACTCATCAGGACTCTTGCCATAAATCGAAAGACGAAGCTCTGAATTCTGATACTTTGACTCTTCCAGATCACTCGCTACTTCTTTGATTATTCTTGCAAAGTATTTTCCGTTTAGGTAGTTATCCGTCTTAAGGAAAACTTCCCGAAGACGACTCTCACCGATGGGATTGTACTTTGCGTTGAACTTATCGAACCTGTGGAAGGTGTTTCTATCCTAAAAATTAAAAAAAGGTTTTTTATAATTTATTAAAATGCCTTAAAAATATTTATTTAAATTGCAACCCACTGCATGGACATCAAGCATGTCGACACTGAGATCGTAGGTCGTCAAATTCATAGATTGGAACACTTCCCGAAGTGTCATAGTCTCTCCAGTTTTAGAACAAGTAACGACCTCATCTGCATGATTCTTAAGAGTCTTCTTGATGAATCTAAGTAGGTGTTTTTGATTCATGCAAGAGGCTGCGTGTATATGTGTATCCACCTTAAATACACAAAGAATATAATTTCGTAAATACTTCAATTACTCTTTACAGAATAATAATTTATATTGATTCAAAAGTCACCTTTCTAATATTATAAAAGTCTCGATGGGGAACCGCTTTCTGACTCGCGAGTTCTCTTAGTTCGTTGAGTAGAACATGCAACTGAAACTTAGACGAGAGGTAACTCAGTCTTCTATAACAGAATGATTTCAATGGTCCATCGGCAATCATTGCACAGAGGATGTTCATATCCCCAACAAAAGTTGCCAAGTCCGGATAAGAATAGGGGACTGGTTTCTTGTTAGCGAGGTCCTCCTCACTTGCAAATAAGTTAAAGACTCCGTTTATAGGAGCAATTTTGTAGTTCTTTGGTGGAGGAAATTCACACTCCCAGGGATCTCCACGAGAAGCTGGAGCATGCACTGGATGATCTGTTAAAATAAAACAAGTAAGAATTAATGTCTAAATTTATCCTGATAATAAAAATTGAGAAATAAAATCTGAGGGGAATTAAAACTGAAGGACAAATCAAAACTGAGGAATATGAAAAAAAACGATAAAGAAAGGAAACATACTCAAATGAAAGCAAATAACGATTAAATTTATGAAAATGATTAAAGGAAAGGATGGGAAAAGGACCTGTCAAAGGCACGTTCTTGATGACGGCGTCGATGTCTGCATCAGAGCGAATATCTGAGAATTCACTATCGAAAGAAGCTGCATTCATCCCTTGAGAAATAAAGGATAAAAATGAATGAATGATTTTATTGGTAACTAAAAGGGATTCGAAATGAGTGAAATGATACTTAGAAAAAAATGATACTTCTTAATAAGTTATTTATTCAAATTTATAATAAAATTTGGAATAAGTTGTTCAAGGCGAATTCTTTAATTATATTGTAAGGTTAAATTTTAAATTAATGTTTACTGTTTGGAAACTTTACCTTTGATACATTTTCGATCATCGTGTTGAACTTCATCCTCACTGGAATAAGGTCTCTTGTCCACACTTCGCAGAAACCTTGAGGTGATTGTTGGAAAAGACTGTTTAGAATTGCTCATGTATTTCTCTCGAATTGCGAGAGCCTGTACCAACATATGTGAAGCTTGCTGTAAATCCTCCAGAGGTACCTAAAAATTGATACCACTAGTATAAATTTAAATGTTCATTATTTAAATCTTTAATTAATCATCCAGCAATCAACCAAATTAAATAAAAATTATTTTTCATTCGAATTCTTGAAATATTTCAATTTCAAAAGTACATTTTGAAGTGAATTTAGTGGCCCAAATTAAAATAGAAATTGCTGAGATTTCAAAACGTAATGAAAAACGTTTTAGTTTAGAAATTAAAATGAGTTTTTAGTGTACTACTTTTTTTTTGGATTTTTAGCAACAAGTGCCCTAATCCTGAAATGCCCATCTCTATTCCAAGAGGACTGCTATAAAAAGAGCCAGCTAAGGTTTTCCATTATTCTCATTCGTGTTTTGTGACCTTCACGGTCTTCATACGATATAAGTCGTATTCAACTGAACGCGCCGTCAGCCTATTGAACTTTAGAACTACTGGCTTCCAGAGGGATGTGTTACGCGAAAGACGTGAGTTAAAGAGGATGTTACAATCTCTTTTTCTCAATTAAAAATTTTAAAAAACTGAAGCACTTTACTTCATCTTATAATACTAATAAATAATAATATTCTAATAGAGAATATTTTCCACATTATCCAATATCTCGACAACCTACATTATTCTCCTTACATGTTTTTATTTCAATCAAATAATACAATGTAAAATAAAAAAGCGGAATTTATAAAGCAAAAAAGTTGATGTTTTCCATAATCAGATTAAGTTTCCTAGAAACAAGAAAAATAAGTTATATAAAAAGCCATTCTCAATTCGAATTGCTTTTTCGGATCTAAAAAGCTCTGATACAAATCATAAAAACCCATTGCAAAAATTTTCCACCCATAATTCAATAACTAGAAATTCTAGTCCATTATTGTATTTTTTTCTGCTAAGACATTTCCCGTGAGGTTTAATTAAAATGCCATCCACTGTCATCAGCTGACAAGGTCAATGCAAACTCATGTCGATTATAAGAGTCCGGATTAAAGTCTTTCAAGGCAAAATCTAACAGAAGGGGTGCTATGTAGTTAACAAGGGTTTCTTCCTACTTTTTAGGCTTCACTTTAAAGAATTTCGATCGAAACATTTACTTTGCTACTCTAAAACTTTAAACTTCCTTCTTGCTTGTTCTTTATTATATTTCTTTCCAAATAATAAATCAAATATCTATAAACTGATAAAGTAGCTTAAAAAAGAAAAGTTTATAAGTTTAATTAAAAATGTTTGAACTCACTCCGGAAGTATCTTCCCCGGAGATCGATACTCGTTGGAAATGTGGCACAAAGTCATTTTCTTCAAGCTTGAAGGGATGTTCGAAATCTTCTGCAACACCTGGACCAAGAGATGGTTCATAATGGCTTCTTCTTTCCTCGAGATCCTTAGCAGCTCTGAAAACAAATTATAAATCAGAATAATTCTTCAATTAAACATATTATTTCCCTATAAACTCTATTTGTCAGCAAGTAATATTTTCGTTTACAAAGCTTGTTTACTTCTCTTATTCCAATCTCTAATCTTATCATCTGCAACTCTAGAAGTTTTAGCTCTGATGAATTTATTAAATAGTTCTTACATCACCTCTCGATGGTAAACTATAATTAGTGGTATATTTACAAAGGCATTTTCACACTTTTCAAGCCCGAATGAATAATACTTCATTAATGAATTCAAAGCAAAAATGTTTTATTTATAGGATGCTTGTTAATAGTGACTTGATAAATTATAAGCCACTTATTGCGTGTAATATGTGACACGTGCGATATTTCTAACTCTTATATTTTAAATACTAATAATAAATCTTTGTTATTTACTCTAAAAAATTGTCTTATCTACTTTCGATATGGATAAACTGAGATTTGAAATTGTAATAGAATAAAATCAGTAATTTCGCAGATTACATTATCAGGGTTCAATGATAATAAGAACTGACACGCTAAGTTTAGTTTCATGAAACAATCTCCTCCTATCCAGTGTTCCAAAATAAACTGCATAACACATTATGTGAACTGACGTCAGAGATCCAATAGATAAGAGCCAATGTAACGCAAATTATCTCATTTATCTTATATCATTTACTCCATCGCTAGAATTTCAGGTCTCAATCAACCTCATAACTTTAAGTAACGAGCTAATTCATCAGCCTTTAAATATGTATGTTATCTCTAAAATCTGCAACTTGATTGAATATGTGATGATATCCTGTCTATCTGATTGAAACACAGATTAAATTTAGAGGAACTTTTCTAAAAATGAAAATATAATTAACAAATAAATCTTCAAACCAGCTAATAACAAAATCTATTAAAAAATTTTCTGTGTATCATTTTTTCATCGAAGATTCTATACAATGAACCAAATAAACTCATATCACTCTAAAAACTGCCTTATTTTCCCTTTTCGACAAAAAATGATAAAAAATATAGATTGAGAGCTCCTTTATTATTTTACTTTAATGGAGACTTATTTACCTCAAGAGTAATTTACAGTCTCTCATCCACCGTTTCGATTCGATAGCTCCAGCAAACATATTCAAGTTAATCTAATTCGATGAATTACTTGTTAAAAAGTATATTTATGACTCTAAAACTGCAAAGAACACGTATCACATAATGTGAGAAATAAAAGGCACTTCTCAGACTGTTTGGAGCATTAAGCATGGCAGAACTTATTGGCTCTTCAGGTGGATCAAGTTGGTAATATTTACTAAAGAAATATATTTATTAAGGATAAAAGGAGAGTCACTGGAAGAGCTCATCAGCATGTTGATTCGGTATTCATATCACGTTTTTGCTAAAGCAATTGTTGTTTTCTTTGGAATGTGAGTGGAACGAAATGCATTACAATCGACGGTCGCGTAAGAACTGAGAGATGACCCACCGGTCGCAACCCCTACTACACTAGTGACCAAACCACGCACCTACTCCACATACATTATATGTATAGAAAATAAGGATAGAATTACTTGGAATTCCGAATTTTTATTCGCACTTGATATCTAGATAATTGGGGAAATAGAAGCAATATAGTTGTTTAAGGTATCGGGTTAAAAGCTTTTTAAATTCGTAAAAGACGTTACTTAGAAACTATTTTTAAAAGCAGTTATCGAACTAAAACTAAACTTCTATTTTTAACTATAGCTTCCGTTTTTTCAGTTAATACCAATTTAAATTTATCATTTTTATTAAATTAGTTGATGGCGTCACATTAAGAAGTGTAGCTACTGCGGTAGATTATCGACCTACAAAGTATTTTAAGTACACGTTTTGTACCTAGAAAGATTGAATATAAATCGGAATGATTGAAACAAAACTATAATATAATGTAACAAAAACTATACGCTTATAAAATGTAATTCTTTACAGGAAAATATGATTTTTAAAACCAAACTATCTTTGTCGGTAAAATTTCAAGTGCAATTCAGATTCAGAACATTGAGATTGAAAAAACCTTGAATAGCTGAGTCATTTTTCTTATTTCAGAACTATATCATATCAAGTCTTGAAGAAAAAAATTCGTTTTTAAACTCAGGTTGATTCTTTAAAGCTGAAGAAGCCTTTCGCTGAAAGCGATGAAAAGCGTTTTTTTTAAACCTTGAAAAGGTCTTTTACGCTGCATTTTCTTTCCTTTGAAATCACTCTAATTTGTGCAGAATTTTTAACCTACGGCTAAGAATATTGAATTCTTTCAAAGCTCTTGAATCTGAAGTCTAATATCAGCCTTCAAAACATACAATACAGAAGTGTGCTCTAATCGATAATCAAAATAATTAAGTTAAGCCAGTACTAGTCACTTGACAAAAAAGGAATGCTTTGCAATACGTACTTGACAGTATATTTATGAAATAAATGGAATGGACAGCATACATAGGTTGCTCATTGTAGTACAATAAAGCGAATTCACACGTGGGTGAATGAATGTTATACGGATTTAACATGGTATAACTTCAAACACAGCTCTTCTATTCAATTTAAATATACTTTCTAAAATGTTAACTTCTTCTATTAATTATTCTCCGATTTTTATGCTGTATTAATTTTAAAATTCCATTCCTAAAAATAAAATTGTTAAAATTTATGGAATAGTAAAGCTATGAAATGTGGATATAAAAAGAAACTTACTTTACTGTAAGTTGTCGTTGAATGAGAAGTTTCTTCTCGATTTGCTCGATGGGAAACTGTGGAACTTCATAAGGAGCAGAAATTTCATTTGGAAGTTCATGAGGTGCTAATCTTCCACCATCAGCTCCACCTTCATGACCAAAGACAGGACTTTCACTTCCTGAAAAAATATTTTTAAAAAAGACTTTAGTACGAATTCACTATTTATTCCAAAAAACTAAATTAATTTTCGAGTTCAATAGATACGTATAAAATATTTGAACGCCTGGATTCCTAAAAATAGAAAAATATTCACAATAAGTCCTGAAAAATGGGATAATAATATCAATTATTTACAAATTTTCAATTTACCATCAGATTTTAATTGACCGCTCTTCTTCAACCATTCAACAATGTTTTTCGCTGAATCTGGTCTCAAAAGATCAGCTTCGTTTCCCAATACCATAATGCTAATTACATACACAAATCAAAATTAATTATATGACTCTCGGAGATCTATCACAATTTAAAATTAAAATTTATTTTATTTGTCAGCAGCTTATTAAGAAAGTAAAAAAAATTATAAAGTTATATAAATAAATTTAATATCTTTCAGCACATTTAAATCTTCTTTATACCGGTTTTATTTCAAAAGAATAGTGTTCATTTCTCGGAATTAAAATTGTCTCCCTGTGGTAAATTAGAGTAAAAGAGAAAGCAGTTATGAATATTGAAATCGTTCCCTATTCATAATTCTAATCCAAATTCTATTTTGGGAATCGCTTCCTTTTGTGTACTGAGCCAAGAATTGTATCGATTTTGCTAATATATACATCTACTAAGTCTCTATAGATTAAAGCGTCTGTTTGTAATACACAATGCTTATTATTCTCACATAAAGACGCAATTTCCGTATATTTTAATTGAATGCATATAAAATAATGATAGTAACAACTCTTAAATTGGCTTCATTAAAAAAATATGTGGACTTTTTCTCATGTTTAGTGGAATTATATTATTAGCCTTCAATTCAATTTGCACTTTCTATAGTAATTAAAATTCGATAAAACAAAAATTGTCAGATTTATAACATTTCGAAAATTCAAAAAAAAAAATAACGAAAATTTAAATTTTAAACCAAATAACGCACGCTATGAAAAAAAGTTAAGAGATGAAAAATGTTCCCTTTTCAACACCGTACAAGATAGGAGTAACAGTTTTTTTTAAATTTGATTGAAAAATCGAAATTTAAAATTTTGAAGCTCAAATGAGCTCTGATGTGATTGTGCAGACTCAGTGTACCGATTTTTTAAAATAATGGTAGGTCACGACCCTCGTCCTTTGTCAAACGCAGAACTCGACGAAATCAATATGATTATAATTACAGTCGAGTTTATTCAACTGAAAAATCAGCACGTGGCTTTACGAATAATTCAAAATTG
Organism: Synergus laeviventris; assembly: GCA_032275145.1. Taxonomy (NCBI): domain Eukaryota; kingdom Metazoa; phylum Arthropoda; class Insecta; order Hymenoptera; family Cynipidae; genus Synergus; species Synergus laeviventris. The sequence goes on along the minus strand of JAUESI010000038.1, from coordinate 2,690,506 downwards.
TTAAATCAAAACAGATCATTTATTCTTGAAAAATAGAAAGTAATAAAAATTTGTTGAAAGATATTACATATTAATTAATAACCATAAAATTAATTATAAATTTCGAAATCTTCTAGTTTTCTGAAACGACAGTTTTTATCGCAAGCAAATAACTTGGTTGAAAAAACATTTGTGAATCATTCTTAATAGATTTAAAGCTATGTGTCACAGGCATGTTATCTGACTCAGTTTTACCCTATAGAAAAGAGGAATATCGAGTTCCTAATTCTACAGCATTGTTTTAATTTTTCCGGTGACATGAAGTTGCGACATCATTTTCAATTGAAAATATGGTGCGAATCGTAAAGGTTTTCGATTTGGAATTAAATTGTGGAACCTTAAAGGATTCAATTTCAAATTGTCCAGTTTCAAGTGCTGTTGAATATTGAAGTTGTTTAAATGAAGTTTCAATCTGAAAAAATATTCATTGAATTTAAAATAGCTTAATTTGAAACGTTTTCAATAGTTACAGATTACTCAGTTTCAAATTTAACGCTACAGATTAACAAAAATAACGCTCTGATAAGACTTTTCAATGCCCTTCACGTATAGCAAGTAGCAACACTAAGAAAACAAGTAAGATGACTCAATTTTATGAGACACCGTGAAATACGTGAGCAACATTCAGAAGTCTTGCGAAATTTTACGATAACTCTATTTATGATGCTGCTCAATCTATAATGCAATTTCCAACAGTCTTGAAGAAAGAAAGGACTAAAAGGTAAAAATAAACACAACTAGGTCAAATTCCACATCTGGAATGATAAAGTTTACTCAGGTGTGACTAAAACAAATTACATAAAACAATCCAGTTGAGGCAAAATTTTTCAGTGATAGTTAATTCCAGGGTATGATGAACATATTCTTGATATTTTTTAGAACCGGATTTCAATACAGAGAACAATAATTGATAAACTTTTAAAATAAGAGGCTGACGTATTAAAATTACTTGTATCAAATTCAATATTTTTTCTCGGACACAGTAGAATTCCGAGAGTCAATTGCAATCCGGCACTTTATGTTTGTTATCGACCTGTCACTTATTCCTTCCCTCGGTAAAAAGAGAGTTGACTTCAGATATTTGATCTCACTGGTTTATCCCTATATTTATAATAACTAATATGTAACTCAATGAAACTTGAGTTTGCTAAGAGTGTCTTCCTTTGTCACGAGGGAGGATGGAAAAATACGAAAGAGTACACGCTTAGAAGCACTCAGAGGGCACTGACCAACTTAACTGGTGGCAAGATCAGAGTACACTGACAGCTGACTGTGTCTGTGGAACGTGGTAAGCCGTAAGCATAAAGCACTGTAAGTATTGGCAGTGCCGGCTGGCATTCTGCATACATACAAAACCGAGGCCACATTTACGAGAATTCACGCATATCATATGTACACACGATCGAGATGAACCGATGCGGGCTGCATACTATGAAAAAAATTAAAAAATTATCGCCTCCAACTCGATTTTTGTAAAGATGGATTATAGGGGTTCGATCTCCCACGTGGCCTACAAGTTATAATAAAAGGTTACCTTTTTACGAGAAGTGGCAAAATTATCCTACAGATTGAGACTTTTTTTGGGTTAGTATTGAAAATCGACTTACATATTTCACAAGTAAGTTATTGTCAACATTTTGAATGATAATAAAGCAGTCAATCGTTTTTTATTTGATGATTATTTTCAGAATTGATGGTTTGTTTACATCGTTTACATTGTCTTTTCAAGGTTCAAGGTCATGAAGATGCACTTGACTACGGCAGTACTTTCAAAATGTAAACAAAACTTCGTTAGTGAATCATTTATAAAATTAGGGATTGGATAGGTTTTAATTGTCATTATCGGAATTAGGCAAGTAAAATTTAAAAACAGATGTAAATGAAATAAGATATTAAGACTGATTGGAAAAATTGTTGTTTTGACTTTGCAAGGAGATAAACGGTTGAGATTTTTTTTTAAATTCAACAATTTAATATATGAACAAAATGGCGGTCAGAAACGATTTTTTGTGCATGTCGTCCGCGATTTTCATTTGATGTCTTTTAATGCCAAAAAGTGGCCAAATTCCTGTCTCGAAGTCCCGATAACTTCTTTTCGTCTCTAAATTAATAATTGCGGTCCGATTTTATTAAAGTGGTAATCCTTAAATTCGCAGAAAAACTCTAGCTTCTTAAGAAGCTTATTTCTTTACGCCGGTGCATATTTTATTTATAATATCTCGAATTTGGAATCTAAAAAGCAACTAAATTCGTATTTCGTGAAGTCCGCGGGACTTTTTCGATCGGAAAAACAGTTAAGTGTGATCTTTCAAAGTGTTTTCAGTGAAAATGAACAATTTGATAAATGGTCCGGCCATAATGGAAAATTAGGCAACAATAGTGAAAAAAAATGGCGGCCGGTAAATATCGTTTGTTCATGTCGTCCACATTTTTCATGTAATTTCTTAAATTTTAATGCCGAAAAGTGTCCAAATTTCTGTTTCTCGAAGTCCCGATGACTTTTTTTCGTCCGAATAATTAATAGAGATTCGATTTTATTAAAATAGTCATCGTTCAATTCGCAGAAAAGCTCTAGCGTCCTAGAAGCGTTCACTTCGCTGTGCATCTCTTATTTAGAAAATCTCGGATTTGGATTCGAAAAAGCAACTAAATTCGTATTTCGCGAAGTCA
>JAUESI010000038.1:2654781-2687697 GCA_032275145.1 Synergus laeviventris | reverse complement strand
TTCGCTGTGCATCTCTTATTTAGAAAATCTCGGATTTGGATTCGAAAAAGCAACTAAATTCGTATTTCGCGAAGTCAGCGTGAATTTTTCGATCGGGAAAATAGTGAAGTGTAATCGTTTCAAAGTATTTCAGTAGAAATTGAACTATAAAGACGAAAAAACTATGTGTGACAATGAAGACGATTTCCCTGGATTATTTTTGGATTATTTTCATCGCTTTCATCAGAAGGGGCATGGCGATGTTTCATCGATTAAGAGTACGTATATTTGATTGATATAGAATTTCGAATAATAATTCGAATAAAAAGCTCCTTGAAAAAAAAATATATATTTTGGACTCCAAAATTTAGCGGATTATTAAGGTTGGAGTTTCTTAGTGTCCCTTCATCGGCCCTTTCTCTACATATATACTAAATTCAATGTTTATTTTCTTTTGAGTGTTTTTTGGAATATTAACGTTCAATTTAAAATATTTAAAATTTTGAAAGATTTTTTATTAAATTCGAAAGAGTACAATAATTTCATACTAAAATCTAAATGTACAACGAAATACTGATTTAAATTAAAAAATCTATATATGTATTGTATATATTTTTTCTTCTTGAGACGTCACGCGTGACCTACAAACTGCATAACATTATTATCGGCCTCATTGAATCATGTTCAATTGTATTTAAACGCATAAGTGTATAACAGCAGACATCTATAAGTGATAATTAATTGAAAACAATCTATTCTAACAATTTCTGAGGAGACATACTTATTTACAATCAAAATAGCGCGGATGTTATTAATAGTTTTGCATTCTATTTTGTTTTGGAATCCTTGAATAAAAGTTTTGATTGATAGAGCAAGAACGCCAGTTATAAATATACATTCACGTTACCAAAACAAATAATACAATTGTAAAAAGAATTTTAAAAACTCCAATTGAACGGCTTTCCGAGTATAAATATAAAAGCGAGCAATGTGGGAATACCAGTCAAGTATAAGGAAATGATATATTTTAAATGAAGGAAACTTTAGATTATTACATATTGGGTTTAATAAATTACTTATAAAAAAATACTTAATTAAATAATAAACGCGAGTTCGTAAATGAGAATAGGGAATTAGGGTATTTATAATCCAATGAAATAAAAAATTTGTAATATAGCTAATTAAAAGTCTGAAAGATCTGAATCTTTTGAATCTCCACTTTGAGCTTTACTAAAACTTTATATAAATCAATTTAAGAGCTGAAAAAAACTTAATATTTTTAGTATAACATTATATATTCTTTTGATTGAAAATTAAGTTTATATTTAATTAAATTAACTATATTACACTTCATTAGATAACCTCCAATAACTGCGAACTTTAATAGTTTTATTTTGAGATTGACATTCAATATCTCTTCATAAAAAAATAGATCAGACACGTGAACATACTCAATCCTCATCAAAGTAAAGAAAGAATGTCAAACAAACTTGCAAACTGGATCGCGGAAAAATACCGAACGATTACAGGAAAAAACTCCCCTTGTATAATCCTGTTGGAATATTATTTAAGAAATAAATAACTTCAGGTTTGTTTTACCAGTGTATATTTGATTAAGAAGGAAAGTTCAGTTTAAGAGATACAAATTGTCAGTCTTAGAAGAGACGCTGTCTAGTGTCTACTGCATAAGACTCTCAGGTCAACTAACTGCTAAACTGCAAGTACAAGGCCTCAACCAGGCACTTCGGAGGTCCTATCAAAAAAAAGTCGTAGGAATTTTCCCAGGACGGGAAAGCTGGCCGGTTAAGGCACATTTGGTCTGCAGATGCGGAAACTTTCTAAATCATAAAAAGTTCACTCATTCAAAGTACAAATAATATTTCTCGATAGAAATATTCAACAAATCCTTACGTAGAAAATAGACTAGAAAGTACAAAAACGTTGGAATAAAAATTGCTGTATAAATAGAATAGTGCAATCCGATATCAGGATTTTTATAACCTTCCTGAAAATTAACTTGCAACTATACGCTAAATTTCCTTTGCGAAAATTGCTTAACCATCTTTTTAATTTTAGATAGATTTCACTTATTTAATTTTGAAATCGTGAAAGGATATAAATACTTGGAAGAATATAAATAGTTAGGAAAATAAAAATAACTAAAAAAAATTCAGATCAATTTTAGTGGTTGTTCGCACATGAACCCAGATCCAAGTACTCACTTCCGTTTCTCTTTCGAATAAAGAACGTGAGTAGTTTAATTGGCATCGAATCAAACTCGTGCATAGTTCGGCCAAGAAGTTCATTGTGGAGAGATCAATATCACCTTTTGACGCCCGGAACAATCCGAGCCGCGAAAACAATTTTAAACTTTCTTGAATAGTTTCTGAAGATGATTCACTGTAGAATTTTCGAGGAGTGAGAAAGAATTCTAATGAAGGCAATTGTCTTCATTAAAATAAACTAATTGGAAAAATATAGAAAAAAAACCGTCACTCCTTGAGATGTTTTGAAAGTATAAGTTTTCTTGCTTAGATTAGTTTAGTTTTATTCTTTAAGTCCCAACACTTACTATAATACTAATATAGTATTTTATCAGATCTTTATCTCCTGAGGATCCGAAGTGGGAGAGAAAGATAAATGAAGAACGCAAATGGATAAAGATTTGCAGAAAAACAATAGGAAGTAGATGCCAAAAATAAGAATTTAAATTAATAATTCAATTGCCAAAACCAAATCGTAATTGGTTATTCAATTTGAATCATTCAAATAGTAAGAGGAGCTTGAGACCAAATCGATCCTAATTATTATAAGCATGAAGTAGTATACTTCATGATTATAAGCATAGTTACAAATTGAATTCACAAAGTGGAAGGAAACAAATTGTTCAAATTATTGCACCTATAAGTGATTGCATTAATTCATCAAATTTCGTGATTTAAGTAAAATTAGTCCAAATTGAAAACCTTAATATCAGGATTTCAAAATTAAGTTTCAACTTTTACTTAAATCCAGACTTTTGCTGAATTTTCCTTCACCAATTACTGAATCTAATGATTTGAAGAATTTGATTGATTTCAATTTTAAGCAAACTTTTATAAAGATTCCTTATTTACCTTCTCTGGTTGAATACATATGTAGTTCGTCTATCCACGAGTTATCATTAATATCCATGAGACTTAATGACACTATGATAAACAATATTGGCTTCTGACCAGTAAAAGAAAATCACTTATGAATAGAAAATTCAAGTATTTGACAGAATACAAAAGAGAGTACAATGAACGACTACAGCAACTGTGTCGCTGAATTGCAATATGTCGTTAATTGCATAAATGATTAATGTAGCTTGTAGCTTTACAATGTACGTCAGAGTACGTGTTTATGAGCACATGGAAAAGTTTTACGAACGCACTGCATATCGTCAAATAAAAGACGATAAGCTATCATAGCAAAAATGCTAAGGCAAAATCTACGATTTAAAATTTAAAGGCCATTCAAATTTTCAATACCTTTCTTCGTTGTAATTATTAACTCTTATTGAAATATATATTTTAAAATATTCCTCCGTAAAAAAAGTATAAAAGCGGACTACCAATAATAGAATGAATTAATACACAGTACTCTTGAATAAATATTTTTAAACAAAAGCGTTTTTACATAAACTCAGAATTTTATCCGGGAAGTGTGTCTCGTTTCTGTTTGCTTTATAAACACAAAATTATAGAAATAATCCAGATGGGGAGTAAACTTTACGAGAAAATTTTATGATTGGTTTACCTTCATCATCAGGATCGATGAATAAATTTTGTGGAGACAAAATACTGATGAAAGGAGTGTCCCTTGAAGTAGTAACCCCTCTACTAGACATTGCACAAACTCTTGTAGTATTTCCAACCTTTCAAGACGAAGAACGTCTCAAATTTGATAAACTTTCGTTCTCGAATAATCCTAATGGTATTGTTCCACAAAATTCTTTAAACGAACTAATCGCTTGGATTTGTACTTAGTCACTGTGCTAATGCGAGCATGAAGGACTCTATTCACAAGAAGCTAAGTAATGTCGGAAATTAGGTTGGCATATATGATATACATATACTGTAGTATAAGGTGTTAATTGGGTTTAGTAGTATAACTTGTTTTTAAAAATAAACTTTAAATATTCAAATTTGTCCAAATTTCGAATGGAAAAATGTATTATTTGTCTCTTCTTGCGGCAGAAATAATGAAATAGAAATGGAAAAGTTTATTTTTTCAGTTAGGAAGTAAATATATGGGCAAAAAGAAGACAAATGCACACATTTTGCTACTGGAATATTACGCGAATGATAAAACTCTATTCGATTGTGTCCATTTGCCTGAGGAAATCGATTTCAGTATGACTTTAAGACACGAAAGGCGATTTAAAAAGAAATCGATACGTTGACAAAGAATATGAACTATTGTAGACGACTGAGGAAAAATACTCGGAAAAGTGTGCTGTTTCGTAGCTGACGATTCAAGACACTGACGTGAAGCTGGTCTGGTTTTCTTATTCTATTCACGTACCAAAAACTCTTTCAATACATGTGCCGCGTTACACGGGGCTTTTTAACAAGTGCCAAAATACGTCAGTTGTATTAGAAAGAAAGAAAATGTCAGAGTGAATTTGGGACCCATGCCAGGTGTCACGAATGTCTTATTTACAATTGGTAGAACCTAAATTCCATGCATTTTCCAGAAAAAATAAAAGTCTGTTTTTAGTTTTCGATTTTGATATAAATAATTTGTATATATATATATATATATTATATATACTATATTTATATAATAATCATTAAGATAAATCTGTGTAATTGAGTAGAGGAATGAAGATCGTATCAATAATCATTTTCGAAAATCAAAAATGTTTCTATGTGGCTCTTTAAAAAAAGTGAATTACAAAAATTGTAATCAGATGCAAGAACAATACCAAAATAATGAAAATCCTAAGCTTCCAAAGTTTAGGTAAAAAAATCTACCTATAAACGTAATAATTAAGTTGTAAAAATTGGGAAGATATGCAAGGTTAAATACTTTCAAATTATAAATGAATAAATTAAAAATGAAATCATGGCAAAGGGGGAAGACATGGTAAAGTAAAATGGTAAACGGAAATACTAAACGGAAATCATGGTGAAGGGGGGAAATACGGTATACCAAACATAAACGCAAAATTCACATTTTTGGGAATATCACATGACTATCACGTTACCATCACGTGACTACCACGTGACCAACACGTTACTATCACGTGACTATAAATAAAAAATCAAAAAAAAATTTTACAAAATAACAAAGAATAAAAAAATATGCTCCTCAAAGTAATCCAACGTTCCCGTGATGAAGAGCGTGAGTAGGCACCAAGCCGAAACAAATGGATTTTATAAGATTTTTTCAAATAAAAATCGATGTGTCATTGATTGTCTTGGAAACTATCACTCGGAGAAAAAAATGTTTGCAACAAAAATTGTGTATTTCGTTGAGATGTACAACTTTTGTTTGAAACTTTTTTCAAAATTTTGCATCCTGAGATAAACGCAAAAAACTATTAATTTTATGGTTTTTCATGGTTTCACCATGAAATTCGCTTAAGCGGTAATTTTCACTATCATATTCGTAATTAGCGCATCAAAATACATAAGTATACGAAGTTTGAAGGAAATCGGGGGTGGACCGTTTTCGGAAGTACACCCACATTTTTATTTGAAAGGCTTATAAAATTTGTAATTTAAAAATGCTAGTTATTTAGATTTTTTTCGTTTTAAATTAAGTTTCGTTGACTTAGTTTGTCAATTTAATTGTTTTTTCACATATCTTTATTTTCAAACTGAAAGAAGTTGTAAAAATTGGGGTAATTCAGGTAATTGCAATTTCGAGGTATTAAAAACCGCAATTATAAAGCTTATTTTCTGAATCTTCTAAATATTAAATCTATATATATATATCAGAGTGGATTATAATTATTGTATAAGAGAAATCTTAAAATAGAAACTAAGGAATTAGTCAATTATTTACTAACCTACTAAAGCGAGAGGTCTGAACTTTCTTGTAGGAGTTTCGTCCGCAGAATTAAATCTGATGTTATGTTGCATTTTATGATACTATTTTTCAAATATGTATACTATGTTTGAGTTTTCTTCTTACATTCGCGATCACTTAATACACTAATTATGAATAACTGAATTCCTAATTTTCTGCAAGCAGAAAAATAACGTTTTTGGAAATAACAAATGAATTTTCGATTTATCGACCACTATCTGTTCATGACTGTCTTCAAACTGAGTTATCTAAACTGATGTATTTACGACGACGCATGTCTGTTCAATAAATAATTTATTGTTTACTTATGGCAGACGCAAATCAGATATAATCGTTCGAATCAAAAATTGATCTTTAAAAGGTCGTAGTATAAATTTCTCCAGATTTATGATGTAAAATTAATGAAGAATTTTAATGAATTTGTTGAATTAATTCGAAATTTAAATACTTACGATTTTGGGAATCAACGTCATTTCCAGGTGTCGTGCTATCTGCGTCGCCATCCCCATCCCCATTTAGGCCGTAATAAGCATTATTTTTCCCATTAATGTCAGTTACTCCATTCACAGAAATTGCGTCCTCCATGACTAAAGAATCCAATTTCAAATTCTCAAAATTTGTTTTTGTTGAAAAAAAACTGTTTTTTGTTATTCTTTTGCTTTTTTTGATATATTTTTGTTATTAATTACAATTTGACCTCTTTAAAAAGTGCTAATAAGTATTTTGCGAGATTCGCGAGTCATTAAGTCGTGTGGAAGGTCGGACTGGTCGATCGAGATATTTTTAGCTTCCCGAAACCAGGAAAATTTCCATTGGACATCTCGAGAGCTTATTTTAGAGTACATTTGGATTCAGTCAATAGTTATTATTAATTGAAATTTTTATTTAAAAAGCCGTATGAAAATATCAATTTAGAGAAACTACCAATTGTTAGTTCAAAATAATTTACGGTGGTTTCTCTCAATTGAGACTTGGACGGTTTTTTTTTAAATTAAAAGTTCAATGATTTATAAATACGAACAAGGATACTGAATTATTCAATTGAAATTTTGTTGCTATTTATAAATCAGTTGATGATATAAAATTTTCCAAGATTAAATCAAGTTCAATGATTAATAAAATTATAATTGCATATACAAATTTTTAAATAGCCATTGTAGATTTTGTAATCAAACGTTTTGAAAGATATTTGAAAGAGTTTTTAATTTACTCCTTTGTATTCATTGAAATTATTTTTATTAACAGAAAATCTTTTTTTGTTTCAGGAGAGTACAACTTGAGTTCTGGCAATTTTCCTAGCAAAGGAATTAATAGTTCTCGTGAGTAGGATCTGAGATTTCAAATAATTATCTTATAAAATTAAAATTGCAAAATGGGTGGTAACACTGGAAAGCTATTGGCTGCATTTTAAATTCAAATAAGATTATACTGAAATGTCTCAGAAGTTCTGAATGTTCAAATGAACGAAATATATTTTCCTATAGATCTATTTTATCAAGAAATATTGTTTCAACTGAAAAAAACATGAGAAATTACAAGTTTCTCTCATACAGAATTATTTTAAATGCAAATAAATGAATATTTTAACCATGTTTCTAGTTTAAAATATAATCAATACAAAAATTCGTTCATTTGACGTTCACAACTTTTTTCAGTTATATATACTGAATCACTTTGAATCTTTAGTTCCATCTACAACATTTCCAATAACTCCTACGGCCGCGAAAACCTTATCTAAACTTCTACCTCATTTTACCCTTTATTCCAAAATTATATTTTACGAATGTTTAAAAAAAGAGGCGAAATCTATGAATTTTCATGTAACATTAAGAGAATAAATTCTTTCGAGAACCTCAGAATAATGATAGCGTGCACCAGCGTGCAAAATGCACATATTGTATTTCTATATAGCGTTGAATCTCACACAGCCAAAAGCTCTCTTGCTTATCACGTCAGCTGTCTCTTACCACGCGCAGGTTGGTACTTTCGTAGATAGCTAGTGATTTCCTCGAAAGGGATGATATTCGTTTCCCAGCAAGAATTTGAATTTGCATATAAATTTTCAAAAAATTCGAAACTGCTCGCAAAAATCGATCGCGGAAACCGCGGTATCCAAAAGCGTAGAAACTAGGTGTAGGAACTGTGTCTGATATACCCTTGACCAAGAGGAAAAATTCAGGGGTGGAAAAGTGAGGCTCCGATTTTCGATCACATTCGCCCTAAGAGGTTTTTAAAAATATTTTTCGCGGAAAAACACGTCTCTACTGAAATAGAACTATACTCGCTGGAATGAGGCGTTTAAGTCAAGGACTGTCACTATTCACTACACGCGAGGTGCGATGCGTATAGAGTCGAGATAAAATAGTATATGAACTTTCTGATGTACAGTGGTTTCCCAACATGCAACGATTGGTGGAGCGCCGCGGTACCGCTGAATTGGAACACTTGATTGGCGCAGACTCACGCCTTCGACCCCGCGAAAATCTATAAAACTACCCTGGATGAGTAACTTTAAGAACGCCGACTGCATACCGGCGTTTCCGAACTAGAAAATAGAGTCCAAGAGGTGTACGAAGCTTCTCGACGACTTGAAGTCATATCTCATTAATGTGAGTGAATTAATCTTCCAGGGTCGCAGACACGTTTTCTGCTTATAGTCATTCATTTATGTAGGATCTGAACTCTAAACTCACTTTTGCTAAAATAATCAAAATTTAGAATTCTGGCACTTAGAAACTGAGCTCTTTAGGATTTGATCAGGATCGAATGAAATCGTCCTTGGAGCTGGAAGGTCCTTACCTGGAAGTCCTTACTAAGACTCAAAATTATTCCCCATGATTCCAAAAATTTAAACCCTTATTTTAAAAAATACGATCTTTTTTAAAACAAACTTTATTTCTAAACTCTTGTTTACTTGTACAACTAGGACAATTGACTATATCTTAACAAAAAATATATTCCTTCATGGACGGAAATTTGGCTTATAAATTAGACTCGAATCGATGAAATAAGAAAATAATTACTAAGTAGTCTAAAAGACAAACAACTTGGAAAAGAGATACAATTCCCAAAGATTTTCAAGTATTTTCGAATTCTTGGAAATCAGAAGTAATATCAGAAATATTTTTATAACAAGAACTTATTAAGTGACAACTTCCTTTTTAGAGAGAGCAGCGAGTCCCAATCAAAAGTTTTTCGAAAAAGAAGCTTTTAGGGTTTACAAACCTATATTATCTAATTACAAGATACTAAACTAATTAAAATCAAAATCGCTCTCAGTGTTCGACGCATTTCGTTCGATTGTGCTTTCGGTATCTGATTCTAAGTTAACTTCCTTTTTCTTAATGCTAGTAGCTTCAACAGTTTCTTTCTCTTCAGCCTTGACTTCTACCTTATCTGTTTCAACAACAGCTTCCGGAGTGTAATTCTGATCGGAATTGTGAGTCTGATCTTTTTCAGAATATCCCTGGGATGAAGAATAATCATTGGCCTGATTTGGATCATATTGAACATTTGGATCCTGATATTCTTGGGTAGGAACATATTGGCCAGGATCTTGTGCGTATTGTTGATTGGAATCAACAAATTCTTGTCTCGGGTCTTGAACGTATTCTTGAGTTGGATCTGGAACATATTCTTGAGTTGAATCTGGAACATATTCTTGAGTTGAATCTGGAACATATTCTTGAGTTGGATCTGAAACATATTCTTGAGTTGGACCTTGAACATATTCTTGACTTGCATCTTGAACATATTCTTGACTTGGATCTTGAGTATATTGTTGAGTAGGATCTTGAGCATATTGTTGACTAGGATCTTGAGCATATTGTTGACTAGAATCCTGCGCATACTGACTTGTATCTTGTTCATACGATTGACCAGCATCCTGAACATACTGACTTGGATCTTGTTCATATTGTTGATTAGGATCTTGTACATATTGTTGATTAGGATCTTGTACATATTGACTAGGATCATATTGTAGATTAGGATCGTACTGCTGATTCGGATCTGCACTATATTGTACAGTACCTTCGACGTATTGACTAGGATCTTGATTATACTGTTGATTAGGATCATACTGCTGATTATACTGATCATAAACTTCATTAGAATACGCTGGATACTGTTCATACCCTGCATTCGGGTCATAGCTGTAACCTTGATTAGAACTGTATTGATATTCTTGATTCGCATCTTGAACGTACTCATTTTCTTTGTATCCTTCCTCTCCTTCCTCTCCTTGACCTTCTTTTTTCTCCTCTTCAGCCTTCTTTTCATCTTGGCTTCCTTCCAATACTTTCTCTTCCTTACTTTCTCCATCCACACTCTGCTCTCTATTTTCAGCCTCCGCTGTTTCATTCACAATATTTTCCTTGTCGTCAGTTTTCTCATCAGCTTCCATTGTCTGATCAACTACATGAGTTGGTTTTTGCTCTTCTTCTGCTGTTTCCTTCAAACTTTTTATCTCGACTTCTGTAAAATTGTCAGTCCCAGAGACCAATTCTCCAAAAATACTCGTCTTGCTATCATCAAAAACCCGATTTTTTTCATCCAAAGGCCCATCATTCGCATTAAATTTTGTAGCTATTTTAACTCCTTTCGCAATCTCGGAGTTAATTCCGTCTACCGAAATTACAGCAGATGTCTCATCGGATTCAACCGAGGAAACCTCACGCCTTGTTTCGGGAACTGGCGCATCAGTCTGCGTCACAGGATCTGTATTTGGAACTCTCGAGGCCGATTCGTCGTTCTCGAATTGCTTGCCAGAAACCTCAGGCATTTCCCCTTTTTTTGATGAACGTTTCTCTCTACTTCTTTCCTCGCCTGGAAGATCAATATCGTCATCAGAGAGAGTCACGTTGAGAAGATCACCACTAGTATTCTGCTCGTGATCTAGATCTTCTAGGCTTTGCAAGTCCATGTCTCTGTGGAGGTTCCTAATTTTTCCAATATACCTGTCAAGTTCATTGTCCATTCTTCTTGACCTTTCATTAACGTCATAATCGCTGTTCAAACTAGTCGATAATCTACAAGGCTTCAGAGAAGGTTTTGATCTCGTAGAACTGAGGATGTCTCTTGATGAAGGTAAAGGACGATCGTTTCTTCTAAAAGTCGTATTGAAATCGAACCTTCTGAAAAAACGAGGTGGGTTTTTGTCTTCGAATCTAGAATTCCTTTCGTATATTGAATTCTTATCAAATATAGAGGTCTTCTCGTATATCGGACTCTTGTCAAATATGGAATTCCTTTCGAATATGGAACTTCTCTCAAATTTCGGACTCTTTTCCTCAAACTTAGTACTTCTCGGATATCTCCAGGAGTAATCTGGATAACTAGGAGTTGGTGAAGTGTTTCTGAAAACTCTAGACGTATTTTCCAAGTCAGACAGTCCTCGGAAATCGGTTCTTGATCCTAGATCTGCTGTTTTCGGAAGGGACGGGGTATAAAGATATTGACTGACATCTATCTGAGGATTACGTGTCACTTGTGAATATTGATTCGAAAATTGATTGGGGAGTTGACTCGGAAATTGGGGCAATGTTTGAGTAGAAGACTGAGAGATTCGACCAATGCCAGATATTTGATAGGGATCCACTGATCCAAAGGATTGGTCAAAAAACGAATTGATAGGTTTGTCAGTTTGGACGTCTTTGGAGACGAGAGTCGGGGAAAAAGTCGGACTTACACGAATTTCTGGAATCTGTGGCGTGAAGGTAGAAATTTTCGGATTCGAGTTGTAGGAAACTTTTGGAGTACTGTAAATCGGCAGCTGGTGAGAATATGAAAGTTCTGATTGGTAAGTTCTCGGCGGATCGATGAATCTCAACTCGCTGTGTTTTGAGAGGTTTGGAGTTACAACGCGACTGAAATTTGTTGTTGGTGTACTCGGTGGAATTGAAACGCTTTGGATGGAGTGTCTTCGACTGTGTGTCATCATATCTTTTCGGAAAGATCTCTCTTCGTGTTGACTCGTTACTCCACTGTCTCCAGTCACGCTTCCACAAGAACGGGTTCCATAAGCATGTAGGAGATAAGCTTCGTAATTTTTCTGAAAAAATATTAGAATTTATAATTTTAGAAGAAATTTTGATATAATTATCAACATTACCCATCTCCATTCAGAAAATCTTAGTCAGATTATTTAAAAATTGTAAGTAATAATATTGCTTGGTAAAGAATATTATTATTTGGCATTTATATTATTATTTGGTAAAGAACATTATTAAGGTTTGTTTTGAAAATAGACTGTTTCAATTAAATTGAAAAAAGTATGAATGTATTTGGCGTGTGTCCTTGAATTAGTCAAGGCAAGGTTTATCTATTATATTTGGTAGCGAGCAGACATGCATTTCTGAATAGAGTGGAGCTTAAATCGATTTAGCTACCAGGACGATTGCTAGTTGGGAATCGAATAATCAAGAAGGTGATGGAACTTACTCTGAGGGCATTCAATCGGTCACTTTTAGAAATCATTAATGCCAGACGGCTATCCACTTTATCCAATGCTCCTTG
The DNA here is from genome assembly GCA_032275145.1 of Synergus laeviventris. Lineage (NCBI taxonomy): Eukaryota > Metazoa > Arthropoda > Insecta > Hymenoptera > Cynipidae > Synergus > Synergus laeviventris. The sequence continues at coordinate 2,675,142 of JAUESI010000038.1, read as the reverse complement.
TAATTTATTGTTTCTCTCATCTCGATCTCGTTGCTCTTCAAGGAACTCGATGTATCTCAGTCGCAGTCTATTTATACAAGCGTCGTGTCTGCAAAAACGTTTATCTGTTTATTATTTATATTCAAGGAAATAATGCTTCAAACTTTTGCACAAACGTAGTTTTACATTACTCTGAATAAAATAGTATATTACTGTAAAATGTCTAACTTGACAGGTATATATACATCATGTAATTAAATTATTTTAATGATCGAAAAGTTGACATTATCTTCTTTGAAATTATAAAACCATCTTTTAAATTTCTTAGGAATTAATTTGCGGACTAGATTGTGGATATAAAAAAATGTAGCTCATCGGAAGTTGGCTATTATATTTTTTTTGTACAACTACAACAACAAAATAAAATTATCATTATTAAACAAAAAAAATTAGGATTCTTATAAAAAGATAAACAAACTTGCTTCTAAATTCCACAATATTGCCGATAATAATTGATTCAAAGTTTACCCTTGACAGACAATGTTAACTCATCCTTCCCCGAAACAAAAAAAAAAAACAATAGAAACCAGGCGATTAATAGACTCAAAACATGCTAGCGTGACATTGAATGACTGGTCCTGATTTTTATGTCACGAGAGAGACGAAGGTCGCTCTTTATCCAACTGAAGAATATCACTCCTGTATATGTTTATGCTGGTACCGAAATTAAGTGCATGAAATTGTCGCATAATCGATCAAGAAAAGGAGCACCGAACACATATTTTGACGGTTAAATGAATGAGTTTGTTTCGAAGCTTGCTTGTCTCAAGTTATGTTTCCTTTATCGATCCTGACATTCATTAAACCGGGTCGTCTCCTGATCGATATCAAATTTACGAAAATTTAGATAAAAATGTTTTGGGAAACAATTTCAGAGTTAAGGCTTTTTCCAAGGCAGAACTCGTTTAGTAGGTCCTTCATTTTCCAAACTGGTAATGATAGAACATTGTAGTAACTGAAAAATTAGCGTCGTATTTTAGGAAAAGTAAATTAAAAATTAGAAATGTAGGACTAGAATTTCAGAAATGATAATAGGAAAATCGGAAATTTCAATATTCTCTAATTTAAAAAAGAACAATTGAAGAACTCGAGAATATTTTAATCTCAATCGATCTTAATTTTCAAATTTAAACTCACCTGTTTCGAGACTCTTGCACCAATAACTTGAACCGCTCTTCCAACCTTATTCTCTCCTCTTCGCTGAAAAATAATTTATACTTGTCAATGATCCCTGTCAAACCCAAGTTGGCGTGGTTCATTTAATTTTTTTTTCTCCAAACTACAATACTTGCCTTTTTCTCAATTTCGCCTGAATTTCCAACATCCTTTTATAAAAATCCTGTCTGTCGTAGAAGAGAAACATGCCTTTTGATCTCAAAGACTGGAAAGCAACTTGTACGCACTAATCCACGTTTCTTTCAAAAATTCCATGCCATGCACAGATTGAAACCTCAGCATTATCGCCATTGAAAAATTCGAAAAAATTTCCTATAAAAGAGAAATTCGGAACTTCACTAAACACTCAAATCAGCTCTAAATAAATCTAAATACCTGCCAATTTTCCCATTCAGTATTCTAATACTAAAAACTGAAGAGCAAAAACAAAAAAGAGAACTGTAAGAGAAATTCGAATCAAATTTAACTTGAATGAAAATTTGATCTTGGTGAATTTGAAAAGGGTCTAATTTTTTCGCTCCAGTTTTTTAGGAAAATTTTTAGAAAGAACTTGGAAGTAGAATTTCTGAATTAAAATACGGAAGTATCTCTTGGTTTATGGATTACGAGGTTGTAAAAATGTAAATTGTGGAAAAATGCACACCAGGAAGCTAAGCGTTTCCTGACACGACTATCGGTTGGTTCGACGCGGCGAACAACTGTCGCAGTCGGCGTCGCGACGGAGTAAAGAATAGGGGGTGTTCCAGCAGGTCGACGTACAGGTGTTCTACCCCTTCTCTAGAACCCTAACATTACCTTTCTGTATACCTCCAACTTCGCATGATTTAGATAAGAAAATCGATAATGCTTTAATGACTCTGCAATAATATTCAGAGATTAGAACCGAACTCCAGTAAGTCAATCTAAATACTTCCTCCATAAATTGCCTGCAATAATTATCAAATTAATTTAAAGTAGTATTCTTTCACTCCTCCTTTTTTCCTTGTTCGGTTAAAAAAATCGCTCTTCAAATTAATAACAGTGAATTACCCCATCGGTGTAAAATAAACCTTTTCCTCATCTTGAATTTATTTTTAGAAAATTCTGTTCATAATTTTTATCATCCAACAGAAAGCGATAGAAAAAATAAACAGAAAATTTGAAAAGTTTTTAAGTTAAAAGAGAAAGAAAGGTTCGTTTTTCTTCTGGAGTAATAATTGGATCGTGGTCTCCGGTTGGAAGATTTAATAGTCTCTAATTTTTGTCTTCGCTGCCGAAACGGTAAAACTGCACGTCGTACAGATTCGCACGCCTATAAGCTTTAAATGTTAGAGTATGCTGGCACATTGCGTGTCAGTCGCAAATTTAGTTTCAAACTTTAGTTCGCCCTCTTGTTTCATTAATTTTAGCCGGCTTAAACGAAGTAAGAGTAAGTCATGCTTCTCCGAATAAAGGACAAGGACGTAGGTATTTGAAACTTGAAGAGAAGGCAAAAGGAAAGAGCGCGAATTCTTCAATTTCCACTTTTTGAATCGTGCGCTGCAGATGAAAATTTAACTATGCATCAACTTATTAGCAACTTTTAAAAAGTCCTCGTAAATCAGTAAGCTCGGATAATATCTCCCTTAAATTTAAATTACCTGCTGAAAGTTTCAAAATTGATTTAAAAATAGAATTTTAATTATAATATAATGGATCTATAGGTCTGAAAATTATAAAAACATCTTGTATTAAATAATTCTATACTTTACTATAGAAATAAAACTAAAAAAGTAATACAGTAGATTTAAACCTTGAGAAACATTTAGCCATTCTACTGCCTGAGGTATACGGATCGCAAGTGTTCAGTTAATTCGGGAGTAGTTTCAGTCGCCATGAAAAAAACGTATTCGAGACGATCGTCATCCAGTAATCTGATCTCCCGTTTTGTCTGTCAAAAGATAACACATATATAGCATTTCGGTATTTAAAAGCGTATTCTTAAATCGAATTAATTTCATATTCAACATTAAATTCTTCTTTGAAAAGGTACCTTCAAAACTTTTGGTGGTTTCGATCCGTGAGTTGGCCTTTCGATAGACGTGCTAGTCAAGACTATTTGATTATCGTGAACTTCACCTTCTTCAATAGTTGTTAATCCAAAATTGTGGGCGATTAAGAAATTAATTTTGTTTGTGTTTGGGATAATCTTCAAAAATCCCGTTTCAGAATGCATTGGAGCTTTAGTTTCGGGATTGCAAGTCTGGGATTTGTAGTTCAAGGTTGGTTGACCAACAGAAATGAAGCACATCACTTCGGAAAATTGAAAAGGTTTTATAGTTGGAAACATTCCTTTTGCTGATGATTCAGTTTTCCATTTTCCTTCCAACCAAGATACAGGCTTCAGAAATTCGTGAATTGGTTTAGGTTTTATGTCTGCCATCTTCAACAGAATTGCTCAAAAAAATTAGTGGAATCTGAAAAAGTATTTTAATCAGTATTTTATTAGGAATGCTAAAGGATTGCAGTTTTATTCGAGTTATAAACAGTTTAAAGAATTTTATTTGTAATTTAAAACTTTCAACAATTTTCAAATGTCGTTTCAAATCAATTTTCATTTTACAACTTAGAAGGAATTCAGTTTAAAATTGTTCGATTTCGAACGCTTTTAAAAATTTTTTATTTTACTCAATAAGTATTATAATTAGACATTTATTCATTCAAGTTTATTTTCAAGTAAATTTGTTGATATGGAGCCAATCAGCCAACAAATATATAATTTTAAGATTGCGTAAAATCCGTAAAATGAAAATGAAACCATTGGATTTTTAAGGCTAAAACTTGAGTCTGAAAATTTAATTATCCCTATAATTTTAATTTAATTTAAATATCATATCAAAATCGATATAATATAAATAAGGATGAATCAGATAAAAATAATTATAATCATATAGAGTTGACCTAAGAGGCTTCCAAATATCTGTTAGATTTATAGAACGGAATGTAATCCTGTCAAGGTATAGTAAATGTCAAGGTCAAGAGGATTTTACTCAATTCACAAAGCCACAAAGTGAAACTATATAGATTTTATTTCCGATACTTTCGGGCCCTGCCGATTATTATAATAATTAATTAACGTTTTAGAATAAGCATATAAGACTTATTAATTTTAAATATATATATATATATATAGTTATACCAGGTTATACATACCAGTTTCCGGCGTTTATTCCAGTTTATTTTCAGGAATAATTCAAAAATTAAATTCCAATTTGAAGTCAGTTTTCGGCTTTTGACCACTTTTGGCCACTTTTGACTCGTTGACAAATGATTGAATTGTAGGAATACCAGGGAATACAATACCAGACAATACTCTGACAATACTAGGAATTGTAGCAATCTAACCAATCTAACTGCCCGTGAACTGCCCTAACCGCAAACAATGTAAACAAGAAATGCCATTCTTTGCCATCTCGTGGAGAAAAATGAGATTTATCTTCTCAATTTTAGGTTAGATCGCACTATACCTGATATACCTTATATATACCAGTATGTGGTATATACCAACAGTGGGATTCCGATGCCCTGGAAACTGTCGAATCCGAACGGACTTCTCTTTCTATCCTAAGGTGTTAAAAAGAGAAGTCCTTTCGGATTCCAAAGTTTTCACGGCACGGAATCCCACTGCAGTTAAACAACATCAAAGATGGAGGCTAGCTGATTTCATATATAGGAATACCACATTCTAATTTTGTTTCTGAGTGTGTCATTATACTGCATTAAATCTAAAGAACACGGATAAACACGGGATAATTGCAGACGTGACCTAAATTACCAAGAAATACCTCGAAAACACATGTCGCTTTGTTTATATCATTTATATTCAAACCTGTTTGATTAAAGTGATCAGTGATTGTCAGTGATGTAGTGCCGTCATGGCGACTTTACCACCTAGAAAGAATCCAACGCCAACGAAAATATCCAAAGAACACCTTACACCTTTGCAGATTTTGTTGCAATTGGGATTTCCAAAACACAGAGCGTAAGTATTTTAAATAATATAATTTGATATCGATTTTTTAAGTGTTCAGAAATTTTCTAGTCGAAGATATATCTTTTGAGCTGATAGTAAACAAACACAGCTGTCAACCTTCATTTTTCTTTATTTTATAACCGCATCAACCGTATTAATCTTTTATCAAATTAAACCCAAATTTAATATTTTTCGATGAAAATTACTATAAATATTTATATATAATTGTTTATCGCCAGAGAAAAGGCATTAGCTGCTACAGGACATCGCAGTGTTCAACTCGCTTCAGATTGGCTTCTCGCTCACGTTCGAGATCCTACCCTAAATTCCGATGAACCAAGAGAATATGTTTTATACGCTTGCCCAAGTGGGCAGTTTGCTGAGAAGCTTGCTAAATTTTGGGCTGATAGTAAAGAACTCGGATGGAATGGAGCTCACAATTTCATGCCACACATGACTCTGATCTCATATTTCAAAGTATACATCTAGAAAACATATTTTATATCCTAGTTGGATTCTTAATTTCTTGTTTGCATTTCATGAATTTATTTTCAGGCCCCAGACGAAGCAGCAGAGAAAATGGCAAACGCACTAGAGAATTTAGTCGACCGCAATGAATGTCCAGAATATATAGGCCTAGAGACTTACATATCACCAAATTTTATGGGTTTGTTTGTCGAAGACAAACACTCAGAATGGTTGAAATCCTTAGCCGTCCAATATTGCAAGAAACTCGCAAACCTAGGTATCACAGTTGAGCCCCACACGAAAGCTCCCTTGCATCTTTCCCTCGCCTATCAATTTTCTAGCACACACTTCCAGCATTTACGTTCAATGGTTGATAAACTGGGATTACATACAGCCGTAAACTGGGAACTCAGATTATATTCTAGAGATTCTCGATTACGAAATATGCACGTGCACACAGTATTACACACTCATATTCCTCGACAACACGATGAATTAGAACTGAGACCAGGAGACTATATTTATTTGCCAGAAGGAGCTTGTAGTGCTTCAATCGATGGATGGGTAGAAGGAATATCGTGGCTGACTGGAACGTCCGGTTATTTGCCTCTGAATCACACAAAAAGATCTGCTGATTCCGATTCCTGGACCTTACACGCCACGGTTACTATTATTGATAATAGGATAGAGATGGTTGAACAGGAGATGCCGAAAAGTAGGAGGCCTCCTATTTTATCGAGCACAGAGTCTTTGGACACCCCGGATGGAATTGCACCTGACAGCGAACCGGTAAATTTATTTTTCGTGTTGAAGAGGAGGTTTGGCAGTTTTTTAATTTATATTTTGAAAGCTTTAGGAAGGCATCTTTTTTTTATTAGAAACAAGCAAATATCAGACAAATCATAAAACTGATTCGTAAATGCATTATATTTCTGAAATAGTTTTTTGTTTTTAACTAACTCATTTTGTAAAAAAAAATAGCTAGTTAAATCTCTTACTAAACACTGAAACCTATAAAATAAAAAGATGAAACCTGTTCTAATCCAAAACAGATGGAGGCTTCAGAACCACCATCGGCTCCCTCCAGACAAATTTTCATCTGCCGACATGGAGAACGCGTGGACTTTACATTTGGCGCCTGGATTCCCTACTGCTTCGAAACCAACGGTTCATACATTCGCAGAGACCTAAATATGCCGAAGGAAATTCCTCCAAGGAACATCCAGGACTTTCAAAACGACTGTCCTCTGACAACTTTAGGAGAACTGCAAGCAAGTCTCGTAGGCGAAGCCATGAAATCTGCCAAAGTAAAAGTCGACGTCGCCTTTGCTTCTCCTTCCCTCCGATGTATTCAAACTCTCGCTCAAATTTTGAAAGGACTCGGGTCTGATGTTCCTATCAAGATAGAACCAGGTCTTATAGAATGGCTAGCTTGGTACCCGAACGGAACTCCAACCTGGATGTCTCCTGAAGAATTGGTCAAGGCTGGTTTTAATATAGACACGAGTTACATTCCTGTTGTGAAAACTGAAAATCTTCCAGCAAAAGAAAACGCTGCCCAGTATTATGAGAGAAGTTTCGCTTTGATGAAGGAAATTATCGAAAATACTGTAGGAAATATCTTGATAGTTGCTCACGCTGCTTCCTTAGCAGCTTGCACGAAGCAATTAACTGGAGGAAGAGTTCCTCCAGCTGCGGAAGTTACAAGATTGGTGCAAAGAGTTCCCTATTTAGCTTGTCTGACTGCTCGAGAAAGTATAGATGGTTGGCAACTTCATCCTCCACCTTTTCCCCCAGTTACTCATACCAGCAATAGTAGATTTGATTGGAAGATTTTAATGTAGGATTAAATCCTTTAGCGAATTTATCACCTTCCAATTTTTTAGATTAGGGAGAAGTGTTGATCCTAGACCTGGGATCTTATTTTTATACTTTCAACTACTAATTATTTTTTTTTTTGTACTCAGGTCTAGATTCATCTAGTTAACAATCTTTAAATTTAATATTTTTTATAAATTAGTTAGTGCCTGTCACAGACAGAATTTCTCCGACTACTATTGCTACAATTTTTCGTGCCAGTATAAATTATTCTACTTTTACTTTTAAGTATTTATCAACTGTATTAATATTTATATAACTTAATTTAATTCCAGTACTTATAATTAGAATTCTGTTGGAGGAATTCGGAGATTTTATAGATTGAAGATATTTTATGTGGCGAAAAGTCCAGACCAATGACTTAAGAGTAATTTTAATACAACGATGTTTGCTGATTATAATGAAGATTTAAAAAACGGTATACGAAATATGTTATTAATGGAAGAGTGTCGATTAACTGGTAAATTAAGATTACTATTTTTTACATTTAAATTAAAAAAATTTTTGATATTATAGAGCGTGAAATTTCAAATTTTTGAATTTATTTCAAATTGTTAACTTTTTTATTTTTATGAAATTAAGCTTCTAGTTTAATTAGACACTCTGAAAAATATTATATTCACTGTTCAAGTGCGGTATTATACAATTTGCTTACAGATGATGATACCAAGAATTATGAAAAGTGAAACAAGTTTTGATAGTTAAGTAATCTAGTACAGAAATACGTATTTATCAAGAACACCACAAAGACTGTCGTCCCCTAAAAGAATTTTCAAGGAGCCCCTAAATATCTCCCAGTTTTTAGATAATATTTTTTTAAGATTCTGAAAGAATTTATAGACGAGGAAGGCTCCTGTTTTAAAGTGATTCAGATTCATCAAAACATCGAAGATTGACGACTTTCAATCATTTAGATTATAGGAATAATATATGTTAGTTATATTAAAGATCTTCTCTTAATCTTAAGATCTAAAGAACTTCATGCGACGAAAAATGGATTTTCATTAACAGAAATATGTATGAAAATGTTATTTAATCAGAAGATAATTTTTGTATTGAGAAGTCTGATTTCATTTAGACTTCAATTAGTAACAAAATATGTTTATTATTTCTGCCAATGTTAAAAACCAAACTAGAAAAAATATGCTTTCGAATCATAATTTACGGTTATCGACATTTAAAATAAATTTCTTGATGTAAATCGATAATTAGATGCTTGAGATTTCGGCTTAAAAAACGTTTTGCTTCTTAAAAATTTTTCTTTAGTTTTTCGACACTATTTAACTATTGTATGTTAAATATCTTAATGTTAGACATCTTTCGATCTTGTTAATAATTACATGTCTTTTTAGCATTTCGAATTAGGAATATTCAAACTTAAAAATGTCATGTTTAACGAAATTGTAAACAATTTATGGAACTAATAATCTTAATGTTATGGCCTTAAATGTAGTTAGAAACGAGAGAAATGAAATCAAAAAAGCTGTTTAATTGTAAATATATTTACTCTAGTGAACGTCAATTTCGGTGGTTATCTTGCCGTAAAATTTACAAAAAAAAATACAAAAAAAAGCATCGCTCTTCTTTTTTGAGTGAAACTTAGCAACGTCAATTACAGAGGACTTCAAAAATTTTAAATCCTTTAAAGCACTAGGAAAATGCCCTAAAAGACTTTTATGGCAGCAATTATTCGAATGTTATTTTTTGTAGTATATTATATTATGGATAGATAGATAAATTATAAATATATATCAACGTTATAGATTCGATCGGTCTCTATCGTTAAATTAACCAAAGAAAAATGTATTCAAATGAGAGAATATTTTATTAAAAAAATATGATTTTTACGGGACACTTTTGTCTCCGAGCGGTACAAATTTATAACAATGTGTAATGTACAGTTTATTATCTCTGAAGATATACAAAAATGTTATTCCGTTTATATCGCTATTTAATAAAGTGTGAAAATCATAGGTTCATCTTATAAATTTAGTTAACATTTTATACACTTCAATTATTTTTTATTAAATAACTTTTTTTAATAAGTTTATTATTTAATGTGGCCACCTTCCTTCAATTTCGCGACTAGAGTGTCGACATCCGGAACAATAGAACCAGCTTTTCTGGTTGGAGGTTCCTCCACAGAAATAATCTCTATTCTGGAAGAAGTGTCCACTCCTAGATCCTTAGGAGTTAACTTTTTTATTTGTTTTTTTTTTGCCTTCATTATATTCGGCAGGGTTGCATATCGCGGCTCGTTTAATCGCAAATCCGCGCTTAATACTGCCGGGGTTTTTATTTTAATAACCTCCAATCCTCCGTCGACTTCTCGGGTGATGTTTAACTCTCCTTGACCTGTTTCAATCTGTAAATAAGATAATTCATGAGTATCTCGATGAATTCATACATAAAACTAATATTAGTCGAAAACTAAATTCTTTACCTTGCTGCAAAATGTTCCAGCTGGCCAGTCCAAAACTCCAGCAATCATTTGCGCAGTTTGATTGCAGTCATCGTCAATCGCTTGCTTTCCCACGATGACTAAATCTGCTTTTTCTTCCTGCGCCAGTTTTGCTAAAATTTTGGAGACATGAATAGGCTGCAGGCTTTCATATTCCGGTCCCGAAACTTCCACGTGTATTCCACGATCAGCCCCCATAGCCAGAGCCGTCCTAATTGTTTCTTGCGATTGTGCCGGTCCACAACTGACAGCAATCACTTCCTGGGCAAATTTTTTTTCCTTCATCCTAACAGCCTCTTCAATAGCGATTTCATCAAACGGGTTCATCGAGTGTTTAACTCCTTCTGTTACCACTCCCGTTTTGTCAGGCTTCACACGAATCTGGAGAGCAAAAAATGATATAGCAGGAAAAATAGGAATCAGATTATTGAGCTGAAGTATCAGACGTTTAATCTGATGAAAATAAAAATTTTGATTTCTTTTTTTAACTCATAAATACATATAATAAAAAGAAGATTAAAAACAAACTTTTAGAATATGCAAATGCGCATTAAGCGACAATAATTTTATTATTAAATTTGTCGATTGTGTCCCACTCCAATCAAAGGGAGAAACTTATTTTATTTTGTTTTAATGACTTTTCAAACATTGCCAAAATCGAAAGGTATTATCAAAGAGTGTTAAAAAAGTTATTTTATTTTAATTACCCTTTAAATATTGCTAAAATTGACAAATACTGAGCGGAAACTTGGATTTCAAATATATTTTTGTCAATTTTGGCGATGTTTGAAAGGTTCTTAAAATAAATAAAAATTAGTTTCTAACACCATTTGAGACTACCTTTCGACTTTCAATATGTTTTTTATGTAAAAATAAAATAGACCGTCCAGCTTTGAAACGTGAAGAGTTTCCGGGCAATAATTGTCAATTTTGGTAATTAAAATAAAATCTTATATATATGTATGTATATATCTATATTGATGAATAATAAATTATTTATTACCGAGTAAAAAAAATGATTGAATTTCAAAACTTTTGTAGAATTAAATAAATTATTAATCAATTTTATCTATAATAGAAAGCGTTCAGATATAAAGAAATATTCCTAAAAACATATAAATTTCATATATAAATATGAAAATCAATTAAAAAATTTTAATAGTGTGCAAGAGCATATTCCCAAAAGCGTTTCAAGAATTTCACTCAAAATGTTTTTCAAAAAGTATTATTACTTCAATTGACCGAGAGCTGAGAATATAATCGGAGAAATTGACTTAGCAACGTGATATTGGTCTGATGATTGAATGATGATAAATAAATTTGTGACAATAAATTTTCATCTAGAATCGAATATTGATTCGATTCTACCATAGATGAAAACTGACTTTTACCTCTCACTTGAAAATTTCAATTTTTTCACCTGCCTCAGGTGTCCAAACGTAACGGCGAGGGCGTCTGGCATTAATGAATTTCTAAATAATTAAGGGTGATTTCTTTGTTATATTAGCCACTAACTAGGTTTTACACTCACATTTGACCAAAAATGTTATCAGCTCTTACTCTAAAACGGCTCGGAAAATTTTATGTGTTATTATTGAATCAGGCGGCTTAATTTGTCGGTTGAGCAATTCTTGAAGAATTTAGTTTCTCATCTTGCTTTTCTTATCTTTGTATTTATTCAAAGATGAATGAGAAGACGAATAACAATCCGCGTGTTTATTATTGGTAATTATTTAAAAAAAATAATAATGGAGAGATATTGAATGGAAAATTAGAAACCAAGATTAATTAAAACAGATAGATTTTAAATGTTTTTTTCACTTACCTTGACTGCATAGTCGATAACTCGCTTTACTCCAACAAGGACGCGTGCCATTTTTAATAAATTAATTGTGTTTACAAAATGTATACTAATTGTTTTAAAATAGAAATTAAGACTGATCAGCTCACTGGTCGACTCACTGCAGCTCAGTACCAAAGATCTCAGGCTCGCTGATCGAAGTTCGAACTTGGCTTGGAGGCTTGGTTTGGTTATGGTTTCGACTTTTCGAGGGTAAAGTCCAAGCTGGTCCAAGCAGTGCCGTATTTACACGAGCGGCACGGGTGCTCGCAATATTTTTTAATTTTCATGTTTTATATTGCAGAATTGCAAAATATAAAGTGAGGACCTTATTTTCGTTTTTTTAGTACATAGTCATGAAGTTGATTGAAAAAGGCAGCACTTTTTTTCAATGGCCTAGGGCCATTTATAGCTTTTTTTAATGTTCATAGAAAAATATATTTGAAATTATATTACCAAATTTAAATTTAAAAAAAAATTCGAAAAACTTGTTTTAACAAGGCGGGAATTTTGAAATTTAGAAACTCCAAATGCATCCAAATGAAAAAATCTCAAAAAATAACTATTTATAAATCCACATATTCTTAATTTTACTATAAGGAAGCTCAATTATTCCATGATTTATATTGTTTAATAAATATATGTATATTTATATGATTTGAACATATTGTATAGGGTATAATTTAATATTTTAAGAGGATATATAGGATTATATGTTCTTATAGCTGCAATTTAATGACTAATCAATGTAGCGAATTTATTAATTTTTACTAAAGGAGGGTCAACAAGTTTGAAATTTAAATTTAACTACTAATCAAGAGTCGTATTTCCTACACTGTTATTTAATTAAAATTAATTATAACCTTTGTATGCGTTTTTGACGTTTTTGAGCAGACGACTTCGGCGCTCCTAGCGGTTATAATTAGCAGTAGAAATTGGTAGCTCCTTTGAAGTGACGTGGCTTGAATGACGGCTGCATGATACCAAAACGTGTGGTTAATAAGTGTAATTTTCGATCAATGGTGAAAAAATGATTTAATTAACGTATTCCATAAAGTGTAAAATACCTTTCTCATCGCTAATTCATCTCAGAAAAAGCGAAGAAACGGAATTTACGGTAAGTGACTCCTTAACCTCTTGTTTTTGAGTATAGAGTGTTTAACATGTCAGATTTGAAATTTTTTACATATTTTCATTTCTTATTGCATTTAAACTTTATAGGCATTTAAATTTGTCTTATTTTCTTTTGTATGCTATTTTTTAGAAACATACAAGTTTTTTTTGGAATTGAGGAATCATTTGCTTTACTTGAAAGCTGGACGTTTTTCAGCACACTTTGGCATCGTTCTGACTTTAAACTTTCAATAAATTAGAATCAATTTATTAAAATGAATTAAAAAAAGTATTTGCTTAACAAATTAAGGTTATTTAATGATTTGGAGATGATTTATAATATTATATTTGAGTATTTCATGTTTCCCTTTATAAAAAAAAACAGCTTATTGTAAGACTTGTTTCGTGAGTTTTTTTGTCGAAATGAATCAATACTTGATTTATATTCTAATTATTATTTTTATTTAAAACAAAGTCTCTAGATATACATACATTTTCGCTCATTATAAATCCGCCTCCATATTTATAGAGAACTAAAATTATGAAACATTCAAAAATTAAAAAACTAAAATATTCTATTTAAACTTAGAACCCTGAAAATAATACAAAATTAAAACTTATAATCTCAGTTGCTCTTAATCCAATTTATAAGATTTTTCTAATAATCTTCCTCGAATTATCTTTTCATTAAAAATAAGGCAACTTTTTTCAGCATCATGACCACTTACGATGAATTTATCCAACAAAATGAAGATCGGGATGGCGTACGTTTCACCTGGAACGTGTGGCCACTCTCTCGAATTGATGCAACAAGATTAGTTGTGCCTTTGGGAACACTTTTTCAACCATTAAAAGAACGGACGGATCTTCCAGCTATTCAATATGATCCAGTTCTATGCACTAGATCCACTTGCAGGGCAATTCTTAATCCCCTTTGCCAAGTGGATTATCGAGCAAAGCTTTGGGTCTGCAACTTTTGCTTCCAAAGGAATCCCGTAAGAATGCCTTCTCTTAATTAAAATTTTGAATTGGAATTTAAAAGTACTCGAGATTAATTAACTTATTATTCTTTACAGTTTCCACCTCAGTATGCTGCCATTTCTGAACAACATCAACCAGCTGAATTGATTCCAATGTATTCCACAATCGAATACACAATAATGGTAAGTTTATTTTCTCTCTCAAATTAGATTCGTTGATTTTATTATTTTTCGCTTTTTTCTATCTTGAGGCTTAATGTTTGTAATCTTCGTATTACAGAGAGCGCAATGTTTGCCTCCGATTTTCCTCCTAGTTGTCGACACTTGCATGGATGAAGAAGAATTAGGCGCATTGAAAGATTCTTTGCAAATGTCGCTGTCTCTTCTTCCAGCGAACGCTCTTATCGGTCTCATTACGTTCGGAAAAATGGTACAGGTTCATGAACTTGGATGTGAAGGATGTAGTAAAAGTTACGTTTTTCGAGGTACGAAGGACCTGCAGCCGAAACAAATCCAAGAAATGTTAGGCATTGGAAGGCCAGTTCCTGGACAGAATCCAAATCAGCAGAGAGGTCCAACAGGTCAACCTCTTCCTCCTGCTAATCGATTCTTGCAACCTGTCCAAAAATGCGATATGAGTCTTACAGACCTTCTAGGCGAATTGCAAAGAGATCCTTGGCCTGTTGCTTCTGGAAAACGCCATCTTCGATCCACTGGAGTTGCACTCGCAGTCGCGACTGGGTTGCTCGAGGCTAGTTATGCCAATACTGGAGCGAGAATCATGCTCTTTGTTGGTGGACCCTGCTCTCAAGGGCCTGGTCAAGTTGTAAATGACGACCTCCGTCAACCGATCAGATCTCACCACGATATTCACAAAGACAACGCTAAGCACATGAAAAAAGCGACTAAACACTACGAAAGTTTAGCAGCCCGTGCAGCCGCAAATGGTCACGCAATAGATATTTATTCTTGTGCGCTGGATCAAACTGGACTTTTAGAAATGCGTCAGTGTTGTAATTCGACCGGGGGTCACATGGTAATGGGAGACTCGTTCAATTCCTCTCTTTTCAAGCAAACTTTCCAACGCGTCTTCGCGAAAGATGCTAAAGGCGATCTAAAAATGGCGTTCAATGCCACCCTGGAGGTAAAAACATCCAGGGAAATGAAAGTCTGCGGAGCGATTGGACCTTGTGTTTCGCTTGGAATAAAGGGAGCAAGTGTCGCGGATCAAGAAGTGGGATTGGGAGGAACTTGTCAATGGAAATTTTGTTCTTTGACACCTTCTACGACGACTGCCTTGTTCTTCGATGTTGTTAATCAACAAGCAGCACCGATTCCTCAAGGTGGAAGAGGATGCATCCAGTTTATTACTCAATATCAACATTCTAGTGGCCAACGCAGGATTCGAGTCACCACCATCGCTCGGAAGTATGTTTTTTCAGATAGAGAAGTATATTTTTTCTGAAAATATAAATTACTAAACGTTGGGAATTGGGAATTGAAATAATTGAATTAATTAATTTTTATAGTTGGGTGGATGCTTCGACTTCTTTGCATCACGTGAGTGCAGGATTTGATCAAGAGGCAGCTGCAGTTTTAATGTCTAGATTAGCAGTATTCAGAAGCGAATCTGACGACGGAGCTGATGTTCTTCGCTGGGTTGATAGAATGCTAATCAGACTCTGTCAAAAGTTCGGAGAATATTCCAAAGACGATCCGAATAGCTTCAGACTTGCAGAGAATTTCTCTTTGTATCCTCAATTTATGTACCATCTGCGTAGATCGCAGTTCTTACAAGTGTTTAATAATTCTCCCGATGAAACTAGTTTCTATAGGTAAAACAAACAGTCATCAATAAATTAATTAATGTCTTGTAAAAATTAAATATAACATAAACGACGATATTAATGATTTTTTATTTTTAGACATATGTTGATGAGAGAAGACCTCACGAATTCTTTGATAATGGTACAACCAATATTGTATAGTTATGGATTCGGAGGTCCTCCTGAGCCAGTTCTACTAGACACGTCATCCATCCAACCGGACAGAATTCTTCTGATGGACACGTTCTTTCAGATTCTTATATTCCACGGAGAAGTATGCTTTAAAATTTATTCAAATTATCATATTGTTGGTACTCTCAATTTTCGTAAAAAGTACCAAAGAATGACGATAAATGTATTTTATAGACGATAGCTCAGTGGCGACAATCAAAGTACCAGGACCTCCCAGAGTACGAAAATTTCAGACAGTTACTCGCTGCTCCAGTAGACGATGCTGCTGAAATTTTAGCAGTAAGATTTCCAGCCCCACGGTATATTGATACTGAACAAGGAGGTTCACAAGCTCGGTTCCTTTTAAGCAAAGTGAACCCGAGTCAAACCCATAATAATATGTACGCCTATGGAGCGGTAAGTTGACACTCTTTTCATTTAAATAAATTAACATATTGAATTTAATTGCTAAAATATTTCAGTAAAGGTACGAAAAAATTATTTTAGCAAATAAGTTATTTTCATTTTCAAGGTTTTCGTCTGAATCAAATACATTCGAATGAATCACTGACTCATTTTTCGCGGAATTAATCTAATTTAATTACATTTTCGTTCCAATCACATGTTTCTAATAATTTTTTATTTTACCATGATCCTGTGAACCAGGGGATGCCAATATCGAATGGGGTGTGTTTTTTAATGTCACACATTATTTTTTTCTTTTAATATTATTGGGAGCTTCGGTGCGAGGATATTTATTTATCTTTCTTATTTTTATAAAGGGCAAAAGTTATATAAATGAAATAATTAAAACCTCGGTAATAGGTTCAATTAATCTTACTATAAAAAGTATATTTGTTTACACACTTGATAATTAACTCTTTTTACTCAAACTTTATTTTTCGATTTTTACTAATTCATATTTTTGTAAATTCGCAATGCAATTAACCTAACTACTAACCAAAATCGCTTCGATTAACTAATTAAAATATGATTAATACCCTTTAATTTCATAAAGTCTCAATTTAATTAACATTGTGACTACACAAAATGTTTTCGCTTCATTCCACATAGTAACTAACATTTATATTAACTAATTAGCTAGTGGAAATATTAATATATTATTATAGTATAAATACTTTAGTTGATTTTATATAACCGATTTTATATCCATCGCTCATGTGAAGGTGAAGGTTGTTTAAGCATCAGATAAATTGTATAGAAAATTAATTTTACAATCTCTAAAATTCTATCATTTTCTAATTCAGGAAAGCGGAGCTCCCGTTTTAACCGACGACGTGAGTCTTCAAGTATTTATGGAACATCTCAAGAAATTGGCAGTCTCGTCAACGGTTTAGGCTAAGTCTAGCTTCTAGGATAAAAGAGAGAAATGTGAAATAAAAATGTTTGAAGCTCTTTTTCATATTGTAACTGTAATTTATAAACATCTAGGAACAAGGTTATTCCTTAAGGGTCATGATGTAAAGTTGTAATCTGATTGCAATGTACCACAATGCATTTTTTAAATAACATACTGTAAAAAATAATATAAATGAAGAACTTTAGATAAGGATTTTTGCATTAATAATCTTTTGATATTCATTCTTGTCGCCTTTAATATAAAAAAAACTGCATTTGAAATTGATTGGGATCTTGAATATTATTTTACAATAATTTTTTTTTAATTTTATGTATATTTTCCAGAATTAAGATTTTTTTACATGGTTACTTCTCTCTAATTCAAGAAATTGCAGAAATATTTCACATGCATACGACTATAATACAGATAATTATTATCACTCGTAATAAATAAAATAAATTTAGGTTATTTAAAATATATCTTTATCCGTTAAATAATTTTATAAATGCTTTGCACTAAATTAAAATTTTCACAAAATTTCAAACTATTTTCAAAAACCCACATGACTACAAATGTTAACTCCCTGTCTGTGAGAGCCTCTCCATTTCTTGAAAATATCACGCGGTTAGCATGTCTCACGTTGTCAGAATGTTTACAGCTTTACCACAGGCAGAGGCAAATTGACTAAATAATACAACGTATTTCCGTAATAAATAAATCATAAATAATTCAAATAAAAATTTATCGTGGATTTAAAATCCATGAAGAAACAAACTAGAAATAAAATTGATATTTCAAACAGCTATAAAAATCCATGCTATGCACAAAACATTAAACCGCTTAACTGAGAAATCGAATCGACATTTTTTGTTCAACGTCGGATCTTTCGAGAGCCTTGCAAAATTCGTCGAAAGAAATCATTCCATCGCCATTTTCATCCGCCTCGAGAATTGTGCGTTCTGCGATACTCGAAAGTTGCTCTTCACTGTAAATATAAGTAGTTTAGTATTAAAAGATTTTTCTTGAGGGGAGCCATAGAAAAAGACTTATTGTCGTAAAATAAGTTTATGATTTGCTGTTATCTTATCACCTGATATTAGCGCCAACCATCATATGTAGGATAGCTAAAAGTTCCTCTTTCGATATCAAATCGTCATTATCCAGATCGTACATTTTAAATGCGACTGTAATTAGCAAAAGAGATATAATTAGAGATTTCGTATTTTAGACATTTTTGAGTAACTTATATATAATTATTATTATATACATTTAAGTTTCTCTTCTCTGGAATTAAGTCGATTTGGACTATTCTTTTTTATTGGTCTGAAGTGAGAAAGCACTTGCATAAATTGTAGAAAATTTACGCGATCATTGCCACTTTCCTCGAAGAAAGCATTTACTATTCTGTCACCCAAAGGATTTATCGCCAATTCGGGAATTCTTAGAAAGTCTTCGCGACTTAGGGTTCCGCAATCTCCACGATCGAGGCTTGTGAATCGGCTGTAGAGGCGTTCGATTTGATTTGGAGTGACTGTAAATTATTAAATGCAAAAGCATTAATTTAACATGCATCTCAAATTTCGAAGTTTTTTACTGTAAAGCTAAAAACTTTCATTTTAATGCTTATTTTTGGAATCATTACATTTGCAATTTCTTCTCTATTAAAAATATTAAGTAGAATTCAATTTAACATTCAATTTTCGTTAGATTTATATAAAATATTATATTAGGATTACAATTTTTATATGATACCCTTCCCAACAGAATTAGGTATAAAAGAACTATATCAAATTTAATATCTTCTAGATATATGAATAAATAGAAATTAACACTGAATTCACGAAAATACACGATAATTAAAGATATTTTTTAATTCTGACAATCGTAATACTAACGATAGTAACCAATCGTTTAGAAGTTAGATGCAAAGAAATTATATATTTTAATTTCCTGTACTTTATTTGAGCAGCATTCTGTGTTGAAGCAAATATATTAATATCTTTGGTTGAAGGAAATATGTCCTAGGGGGCAAGATAAAAATGAGCTTTGATTTTCTTCAAGGTTTTTTGAATTGCACAATACGAATCTATATAGTCCAAATTTGGAAATCAAGACTCTACATGGTCCCATTACGCGCAAGGGGTTAATTTAAATTTTATTAACCAACAACAATGGATGTTATCTAAAGTAATATATAGATAAACTGATAGTGTTTACAAACTTACATCCAGTTGCTTCCTGAATTTGAGCGATTTCCTCCTCTCTTAAAAGTAAACTTGAACTGTTTCCCATTTTTACGAAGCTTTCGATGTACTCAAATAGCTCAATGTGAAAATACTTTTTAAATGAATTTAGTAAGCTGATTGCTGATTAGTCATAGTCACACATAATCAAAAATTTTCTAAAGGGCAAGATCCAAGATCAAAGTGCGTTGAGTTAATAAGATTGTTTTTAAACAACACAACAGTCAACAACGTAGAACAGTATTTCAAGGTTAGGTTTATTTCAGATTTAGTTGGGTTTCGGATTTCGGGGTTGGGTATCTCGAATATTCGATTATCGAATGAAGGTCCCGCGAATTTTAAAAATACTTTCATTTTGTGTATTTCGAAATTTTATTGATATTGAAATTGTTATTGAATTAAGTTAACAGTGATTTTTAGTAATCCAGTTTATAATACCTAAATTAAAAAACAACTTTATTGTTATTTTTTTGTTATTTCTGCCATTTATTTTCATTCAATTTTTTATATTTTTTAATTCATTTTGCAAAAATATTTCTGGCCTATGTCAAAAAATCTTGACTTCGCATATACCTTTTTGTATATTTTATTTTTGTCTCTTGACAAAAATGCCCCTTACTTTAGGCAATCCAACTCGCTCTTGTCTCCTGAAATTTTATTCATTTACAATTAAAGGTCCTGTGTTTTTCTTAATACATACGAAATATTCTGTTAATATAAATTATTTTTTTCATAATAAAACTGAGATATTGTTGATAATTCCTTAAACATTCTTTATCATCACTCATGCAGTCTTTTGAAATCACTTTAAATTC
>JAUESI010000038.1:2633838-2654681 GCA_032275145.1 Synergus laeviventris | reverse complement strand
TTTAAATTCTTTAAAAATCCCTTAAAACCAGTTTTTTCAACGTAAATATCACCTTCTTTTTTACATAATAGAATTTTTTTCCGAAAATTAACTATATAGTTAAGATAATCAAATATTGCAAATAATGAATGGAGAATAGTTTTTTAAGCTTAATGGGGTAATTGATAAGTTTTCCCTATGTGGGGTATTTACCGCATAGTGAGAGCGTGACACGCCTTGTGGGGTCCTTTCCAGTTTTCCTGATCAAGACATCACTAGGACTATAAGGGAAAACTGGATAATAAGCTGTCAAAGGGGAAACTCGAAAAATTTCGATAAGAAATTAAATTACGAAGATTCAGAGTTCCATGTGTTTGTTGTATTTATTTTTGTTTACTAACCGTGGAGAATATGAACAATAATGCTTAAATAAAGGGTTAATATAAAAAAATGAACGTGGCAAAACTAACAAAAGACGAATCCAGTAAAATAATCTGGATTCGTAATTTTTTAACGCGATTTCAATAGACTCCGCAAGTAATTTAAGAAAATTTAAAAAGAATTCAAGGGAATTTCAAGATTTTAAAGAAATCTAACCATTTTGCTATAGGTTTTTCAAAGGATTTAAAATAATATTAAAGGATTTTAAAGGATTTTCAAAACGATTTAATAGACGCACTCCCTGTATTTTAAGAAAATTTTAAAAGAATTTCAAACGTGGCAAAACTAACAAAAGGCGAATCCGGTAAAATAATCCGGATCCGTAAATTAATTTTTGTGGATGCAGCGAACCATGCGTTTCTTTGCATTTTTTAAGTTTTAAATGCCATTATACATATCCCTATTGAACGATGTCCATGAGGTCCGACGTTATTCTAAGCCTCTCATGTCGGGTGAACATTGTCTGCACAATCTTTGTACCTTATGTTTGATTAGGACAACCAGGTGTCGATGCCCCTCACTGTCGATTTTCTCCTCATTTTTCATCCTGGATCTTACACGTGCGGAAAAATTTTCTAATAGCTTTTTCCTTTGGAGAAGATTATTTTTGCTTGTAACTTTATTTCATTTTTATAAATTATATAGAACATTTCAAAACGTATAATATCGATTTTTCCTAAACTATATATTGAAGTTTATATTACTAAATCTTTTTAAAAAAACATGTGAGAATTTTTTATTATTTTTTGTAAGCTTATTAGTATTTTCACTTATACCCCACGTGTACAGAACTTTTGACGGAATTCTGGCGGAGCTGCGCTCATAGCTAGTTTTCCCTATTAGTTCTAAATGTTCTGAATTGGAAAATGGGAAAGTAAATATCAATATAATAGGGAAAACTGCAATGGTGAATATATCCCATCGAGATTCAGAAACTATTCTGGATTCATTATTTGCAATATTTTATTACTTTAACTAATTAATTTCCTTTAAAAAAATGCTATTATAAAAAATAGGTTGTAATTATGTAGAAACAAATCGTTTTTGACATTTTAAAGAATTTTCAAATATATTCACAGGATTATTGAAATCTAATGTTTGCTGAAATTCGAAATCTCTTTAAATCTCTATGCTATTAAAAATTATTTAAAAAATATATAATTATAAAATTTAGTTTAATATAATAATTTTTCCTATAAATATATGTTCAATGTATAAATAAAGTTAACTGTTTCATTATCGGATTAGTTTTAAGTTTTAAGTTTTTAAAAAAATATCCGTTTCGGGATTTTCCACCATAACTTTGATTTACTTTAAAATTGTATCTTAAAAAAATGTTAATATATATGAAGGCGGAAACTATAGAGTGAGTCAGAATTTCCAGGAAATTATCAATATGAATTTATAGAATTATTCCTGCAGTAAAAGTAAGGAGAATTTAGGTTTATAGCGTTCAATTAGGAAATTAAGTTTTTAGACTAACTTCTAGAGGCATTGGCAAGGGCAGCCATTGCTTTGGTTGATGAGGCTAATGGAAGGCTGAAACCTGAGAAGATATCTACGACTGGTGAGGGAAAGACAGAGGTCGAGGGAGAGGCCCTGACAACCACTAAGTGCCCTACAATTCTTTTTCTCTTCACCAACCAGACCCCTATTCCTGTTTCCTTGCGCACTTCCCTATGTGAAACCTAATCACTTTTCTACTTTACTCTATATACGGGTATTTCATATTACTTCTGCATTTCGCTTCGACCTCCCTTGATGGCCCGCCCTTCGATCTGGAATCCGATCCTCTATGCAAGGCCTCCTAATCAGACCATCCCGGATTATATCCATCATCCAAAAGTCATTCGCTAAAGCATCACTGAATTCTTTTCCTATATAATATATATATATATATATATATATATATCTTTTCTTTATTTAGGACAAATGTAATCCTGTGTCATAATTGTTATTTAATAATTATAGCATAGTAAATCCCTCACTGAAAAAACTGTTTGGTATAGAGGAACAACAAAATATTTGGTTGATTAACAGCCAATAAAATTGTTGGTGTTGTCTCAACCTAATTTTTGTTGTTTCTACCAAAACATTTTAAGAACTTTTTTTGGCTGTACTTATACAGGCGTTATCAGAGCCATATAAAATCAAAAATCAAAAAGTCTGTAGTGAAAAATGTATGTATTTCAAAGAGAAAGTTTAAAGTTGTACAAATTAAAAAATACCGGTATATAAGAAAAATACAAGGTAAATATATATTTCAAGACATTTCACGTATTATAGTATAAGGTACTTCAAAAGATTTTAAAGGATTTAAAAAGAATTCAAAAAAGAGATTTTTTTTGGGAGGGGAGGTATCTTGAAGTTAGTGTATACAGTCCAAAACTTGAAACATTTTATATATATATATATCCCATATTAACCCCCTTATTCATCTGAGCTATTTTTAAGATTTAATCCCTAAAGTACACTATTTTTAGACAATATTGTAATATTTTCTTTAAATTTATACAAAATCGACAGATTACAGAATTTATATGTCTTCTTCCATTCCTACATTTTGACCTTTATTTTTAAGGATTCCGATTTTTTTCGTTTTCAAAAAAATTCCCATTTTTCTCATTTATTTAGTTGTAAATTCAACTATATCCATCTTTTTGTTTGAAAACTAGATATTTAGTTAAAAATTCATTTCTTAAGATGAAAATTCAAATTTTTTCACTTTTTTCAGGAACTTTTTTACCTTTTCAACTTTTTTCAATTGGTAGAATTGAATCATATGGAAGATTATTAACATTTTTATGATAGGATAAATCCAAGAATTGAATAAGTGAAAAGTCGTGAATGGAATTTTCAGTAGTTTAGTGACGCGATTTCTGAAAATTTCAGTGACTTTTCACTGATTTCCAGTAGATATTTTACTGATAAAATTTAGAGAGTAAAATAATAGGATATTCAATTTTTTAAAGATGAAAATATTTTTATTTGATACTTGCAATTTTTAAAAATCTTTTTAATCCTTTTGAAATCCTTAAAAAAACCTTTAAAATCCTTTCAGATACCTAGTTATTTTTTTAAATCGCTTGAAAAGTTTTTCTATCCCGTGAAATCTCTTAAAATCTTTCAAATCTTTAAAATCTTTAAAATTTTTTCAAAATTCTTAAACTCTTCTGAATTCTTTTGAAATTTCTTCATATTCATTTAAATCTTTTAAAATATCTTTAAATCTCATTAAATTCTTTAAAATCCCCAAAAAGCGTTTGAAATGTTCTGAAAGTAATTAAATCTTTAAAAATACATCGTGAAATAATTTTATTTAAAATGTATAAAAATTTTATGAAATCTCTTGAAATCCTTTAAAGTCTCTTCAAAATGTTTTTAAATTCTTTAAAATTTGAACCAACATTTTTTAAAATGAATTAAAATTTCTTAGAATCTCTTTAAATATTTTGCAATCCCTACAATTCCCTTGAAACTCTTTAAAATCATTCACAATATCTTGAAATCTTCTCAATTGCATAAATAATTTTTGACAATCGTTTAAAATTCTTTAAATTTATGTTGATATGAAATCGTCTTGAATTCTTCAATTCACGTAGAATTATTTTGAAAGGATCTTATTTTTTTATGAATTTACCTGAAGTTTGACTGAATATACCTTGAATTTGATTAAATCCGTCTTTGTTGGTTTTAAAAAATATTTTGATTTCTTTAGTATTTTTATATTCATTTGAATTCGTTTAAAATTTGCGAAAATAGAAATATTTAGTCTAAAATCCATTTTCTTATTGAAAAGAATACCCTAATTTGGAGATATTTTGGGACTATTCTAGGTATTTGTACAACTAAATTATGACTTGCATGACTAAACGAACTATTTGGTATAGGGACAACAAAATATTTATTGTTCCAATTAAAATTTTTGTTGAGTCAACGGAAGTTTTTTAATGTTTTGATTAAAACAACCAAAATTTGGTTGGGATAAAATATTTTGTTGGCTGTGTTTATTTGTTTGATCAGGCATGAAGTGATATGAATTAAATGAGGTTTATGTTTAATTTTAAGGGTTTTTCCAAAAATTTCAGAGATTTAGGGTGGATTTTTCATATTGTTTTTTGATAAATGTGAATATTTTTATTAATATTGTTAGTGACTCATTTCTAGATATGATTTCCATATATGAAATCATTAAAAATGTCTTCTGGTTAAAATTTAAATATCTTAATAAATATCTTAATTAATAGCATAATTTTTTAAACAAGTAAAATATTTTATAAATACTTTTTGATATAAATTTCTTGTCAAGTTATATAAAATTCAAGTTTGAAATTTGCATATATTTTTCTCGTTCTTTTTATGTATTCATTTTTCATCGAAATGGAATACTGATTATAGTAATTAAACTGCATTCTTTATTCATAAATAATAGTATATAAAATTAAAAAATATTACATTTCTCGTTACAAGTCTAACTTTGTATTTATTTTATTTTTCAGATCCTGCGGCAGCGGCTAATATAATAATCAAGAAAAGAAAAAAAAAAGGTCAGTCGATGATTATTAACCTAAATCTACCTTAGAGCTATCATAGAATTAAGTATTATAATACTTTTAGTAAGTGAGTACACACAAAACATGTTTTGTTACATTACACAGGAAGTTTTACGCTTTCGTCTGAAGATATCGAGTAGAGAAATATTGTCTTATAGTCTTGTTCCTCACGTGTGAGGTCTGGGTGTACTTGTTGTGATTAACTGGAAGTGAATGATGTTTTTCTTACGTATGGATCCTTGTTTTTATTAAGTCTCCAATCTCCCACGAGGATCCCCTGAAACACAGAAACCTTCTATGTCGATAGTGATGATAAGAATATAAAAGAAAACAGAGAAACAAATTCCATTAACACGAATCCAAAAACACAATTTTATATATGGTAACTTTCTCTTTTCCCTCTCGAAATTTTTCTGGATATATTAGACGTTTTTTAATTATTTCCTCTGCTGGAAATAAAACGATCTTAAATCTCAGGCCTCCCTTTGGTACTTCTATGGAGACTCGTAAAAAATATTTTACCCTGATCTCTCGTTGAATTGTACTCGCATTTTGCGAATAAATCGTTTGGGGTCCGAGGAGCTAGTTGACATAATCGACCCAGTCGGGTCGAGATGACTCTTGAGGAAAATCCCAGAAGGAATTAAAAGGGTAGATATAACTTAGAAACACTTGCATACATTTTTATGGTGTTCCAATGGGTGTCCAATTTTGCCTAGTTCTAATATGGTCCTGAAGGAAAAACTAGTCAATATCCCATCAAGATTAAAAAACTATTCTGGATTCATTATTTAAAATATTGTATTTCAACCTATTTCAAGTGATTTTAAAGAATATTTAAAGAATTTCAAATGAATTTTAAAGGATGTTAAATGAACTCAAGAATTTAAGAATTTAAGGATTTTCAAGAGCTTTCACACGATTTAAAAAATGTCAAGACACAATAAGGGATTTCACGAGATTTTATTGTAAAGATATCAAGATTTTATAAAGGATTTTAGGGATTTTATGGACTATTTAAAGACTTTAAAAGAAAATTGAAGATATGTTGTTTTAAAATTTGTAATTATTTAAAAGTATTTTTAAGTATTTCAGAATTTTAAAGTATTTTCAAAAGTTTTCAACTCATATTAAGTATTAAAAGATTTTAACGGATTTTCAAAACGATTTAAAGTAATTGTTTTTTGATTTTAGTTAATTTAATGCGATTTCAATAGACTATCATGTAATTTAAGAAAATTTTAAAAGAGTTTCATAAAATAATTGAGGAGAATTTCAAGATTTTAAATTTAAACAGTTTGCCAGGTATTTCAAGGGATTTTAAATGCGATATTAAAGAATTTTTAATGCTCTTAAAATAACTTTAAATCATTTAAGGATTTTCAATTATTAAAAAATATTTTCAGAGTTATCAAAGAATGTGAAAGGCTTTCAAGAGATCTCAAGTGATTTTAAGGAATTTAAAAAAATTCCAAAAAATTTCAACATTTTGAAGTACCTAATTTTGAAAACAAAAAATTTTTTTAGATTTTTAAAAATATTTTTAATATTTTGCAATCAACTGAAACTTGTTGAAATCACTTGAACTATTTAAAATATTTGAAATAGTTTGAGATCACTTAAAAACTCTTGTAATCTTCTGCGATCTCTTTAAATCTGTAGCTAATAAAAATTATGAAAATATAACATCATAAAATGTAGTTACATAATCATTTTGATGAAAAGCTATTGTTTATCAACATTATTGGTATATTAATGAGATATTACTATTATATCGTTGTCCCATAAATGCCTAATTATATAAAAATATTTTTATTGAAAATAGAAATCCTAACCAAGGGCCTCGTCAGAACCCTATACTATGTTAAAAGTGGATAAATGGGTCAATTTCTGCACGGGTGCTGGAAATAAAACGACCTAAAATCTCATGCGTCCCTTTGGTACTTCATGGCGACTCGTAAAAAATATTTTACCCTGACCTCTCGTTGAATTTTAGCGAATAAATCGTTTCGGGTCCGAGGAGTTGACAAAAACGACCCTCTGCAGTCGGGTCGACATTGTCACGAGATGATCCTCTTGAGGAAGATCCCAGAAGGAATTAAAAAGGTAGATATATAACTTAGAAACACTTTTAAATCTGACAAATATTTTTACAATTTCGCGTTTGCTATCTATAGTTATTTATGTTTAAAACAAAAACCTCTTTAAAAAATTTTAGCGTCCAAACTAGATTTTAAATTTCAAACTAATATAATTTTTCTGAGATTATATACTTATTTTCTAATCTACAATCTTTATTTTCGAAGACCATTTTCGCAGGTTTTACTTGCCACAAAGTAAAAAGGATTTCCGGCACGAAGAAACCGGAAAGCCTATTATTCTCGCTTATCTACATTTATGACACCATTCAGTCTTCAGCATAATGGTGTTATGTCGGCTGCGTGAGCTTATATATATTTAGTAATAGAGGCCGATTCCTTTAAAGTTTTCAAAGTATTAGTGGAAAATTTTCACATAAAATAGCAGTCAAAAAGAATGCCGCCGTAATAAATAGATTATGATTTTACACCAACTGCGGTAGACCGCACTATTTGTTTAAGCACTTTCGGTTTTCAGACAGTAAGGGAGCGTCCATTAATTTAATTTTTTTTAAATATTTCTTATTGCTTTTGGAAATTTTTTTTTTAATTCATTGATTTGTATATTATATTATATTACCTTATATTACCTTATAGGTCAATTAATATACATATTTAAATTAATTTCTCCAGTAAATATAACAATATATTTGATCCGCTCGGATCATATATTGACATACATTTTGTTTTAAAACTCGATTTTTCTTTCAGTTTCTCACTCAAAACTTTCTATAGTTTCAGCGAAAAATATTGATTTTTGCGAACATTATACATTGTTGGTAAAACTAAATTGTTCTTTTTTTCAGAGTGCTGCGGGGAAGAGATCGATATATTAATATATGACGAGTGACTATTCGTCATTTAAGTCCTCTCAGGAATATAATAATTGAAATAGTGAGAATCGCAGCCAGTCATCGTGTAGGTCTGAGTTCAGGGGATGTAGAATTATTAAAATTGACTTGACACGATCGCGAGTGAACTATCAGTAATGCTAGGTATAACTGGGTTGGTCGAGAAATCGCTGCCAATTTCAGGCATTTGATCCGCCGTCTCATCCACCACCTGCTCACCTCCAATTTCAACCATCGATCGCTTTCACGCCCACGAATCTTGATATACTTGATATCTAATATATAGTCACATATTACTTTTTTTAAACTTATTTCAATTTCCAGAGTATATATATATCACCTGGAAAATTAAATTATTGTGTGAGATCATTTTTTTAAGACCACAATAGCTAGTTAATTACTTAAATATTTCATTTTTGTAATTAAAATTCTTTGATGAAAATTAACTGAAATAAGCTTTGGACTATTATAAAAAAAGTCCATGTTTTTGGGAAATTTAAGGAATTAAATTTTTGCAGAAACTGTGTCTGGCCCGGTTCTCCACTGCTTTAAACTTTTTCATCGCTTCAACGATATGGAAATATGAAAGAAGGAAATTTGATGTGAGAGAGGGAGTGAGGGGAAAGAGGGAGAGAGAGGATGAGAGATTCAAAACGAGGGGATGGCTCGCATGTTTGCACAATCGATCCGCACGTAGTTTAACATAACTGGCGGAACGCAGTTTTGTTGAGTATGAACGACAAATACCACATACCAAGTTACAATTTTTTTTAATTATTTGAAAAACCTCAAAGTCTATTTGTTTGTTAAACAATAGATATTTCTATATTTTCAACAATAGAAACTAACCGTGCGGAAATTGCCCCATTGGGCCTTTTTAACATAGGGTTCTGACGAGGCCCTGGTCGGGATTTCTACTTTCAATAAAAATATTTTTATACAATTTGGCATTTATGGGGCAACACTATAGTAGTAATATATCATTAATACGAATCTTACACAGGTATTTCCACCTTAAAATAATGTAATAAAAGTGAGATCGCATAAAAAAAGGGAATTCCTAACATTTTTCACGCTCAATTGTTTATGAAATTATAAAAGATGGTTATGTTCATATATTAGCAAAATTAATTAATTATGAAAATTACCATATTATTGAACTACATTTTATGGTTAGATTTTTTCATAATTTTTGTATAGTATAAGTATAGAGAATTAAAAGAGATTTCAAAAGACTCTTATTATACTTGAGTTTTCGCAAGTAATCTCGAAGGGTTTTAAGAGTTTTTACAAGTTTCTAAAAGATTTCAATAAATTAAAAAAAATTTTTGAAATACTTTAAATATCTTTGAAATTTCTTGCAAATTATTTAAAAATTTTTTAGTAATTAAAAATCCCTTGAATTTCGACGATCTCAACATATTTTAAAAGATTTTTCAGAAGACTTAAAAGAAATTAAAAAATATTTTTAGTTATTTCTGAAGATGCGTCAATCTGAATTGAAGAAATTGAAAGAGATTTCAAAAGATTTCACAGGATTTTTATGGATTACAACAAATCTCAGACATTTTCATGATATTTAAAAAATTTTTTAAATCTAAAAATATTTTTTTTTTTGAAATTATTTGAGAATCTTGAAACTCTCTTAAATTTTTTCAAATACCTTAAAAACTTGACATCTTTTGAAATCTCTTCAAATTTCCAAAAATATCTTGAAATCCTTTAAGATTTCTTGACATTTTTTAAATCTGGTGAAAACTATTGAAAATTGTTTGTAGTACTTTTAAAACCCAATTCTTTCAAATAATTACAAATTTTTTAATTACTTTAAACTCATCTGAAATCTTTTGAAATTCTTTTTAAAAAATTTTTAATCACTCGCAATCTATTGAACTTTGTTCATTTTTTGAAAATCATTGTAAATTTCCTACAATCACTTGAAATCTCTTGAAATC
The DNA here is from genome assembly GCA_032275145.1 of Synergus laeviventris. NCBI lineage: Eukaryota > Metazoa > Arthropoda > Insecta > Hymenoptera > Cynipidae > Synergus > Synergus laeviventris. The sequence goes on along the minus strand of JAUESI010000038.1, from coordinate 2,644,764 downwards.
CTCCAGAATTCCTTAAAATCACTTTAAATCTTTTGAAAATCCTTTAAAATTCTTTAATATCATTTAAAATCCCTTGAAATATTTAACAAAATTTCTGTATTACTTTAAAATCTTGAAACTCCCTTGAAGTCTTTTGAAATTTTTTAAAAACTCCTTAAACCACTAGAAATCTGTTGAAATTGCTTTAAATTCCTTAAAATCAATTGGCAGCTCTGATCTCGATTTTCGAATAAAGGTGGCGCATAGAGATCCACCCATAATAGGTTCAGATATTCGTATGTTTTTCTGAAAAATATAATGACGATTTAAGCAATCAAACATTACAAATAATGAATTCAAGAATTTTATTTTATCGGTATTTATGAGTAATTTTATCGGAGTAATTTTTTTAATCAGAGCGGCAAAGTACTTCCCAAAAAACGAAGCTTTACTTCTTTTGTTATTTTTTTGATGTCAAAGACCAAATATGCATCATCCAGATTTCTGTAGAATGAATCTTCTAAGATATAGGCAGATAATGCTTTAAGTATTGAACCTATTAATTTTCAAACCATATCTATTTTATGCTCCTTTGTCAAGCTAATTGAAACTTTGTTCCCGGAATCTTTTTTTATCAATTTGAAAATACAACACTGCAAGATACACCAGCTTTTCATTATCGTTGACAAAAGTTAAGAAGAAAGTTTCCATAGATGACTCAACCTACGACTAAATCTTCTTCTTCTTCGCCTGCTGGTACTTTGGCATCAAACAGATGATAATTCATTGACAATGAACGTTTTCGAGATTGCAGAGAATTCTTTGCTTGTAGTATCTTTTGTATTGTCGTACGTCATGTTGCAAGTTTAAACTAGCATCGGAGTGTGATGCAATGACTAATGTTTCACGCCTCGTAAACAAGGTCATAAAATATAAGGACCTCGAAAGTGAACTGGACAGGTTATTACAACCAAATTTAGTTACTTCAGTCGGTGCTGAATTTGAGTCACACTTGATTTATGACTATTTTTGGCAGACGTTATACAAGAAAGCAAAGTCATTGGAGATCACAAAAGAATGGCTCGTGCTGCATGTTTGCCTAATTGTTAACCCTCCCAATGATTCACCGGTAGCTCGCATAATGTTATAGATTAAATCTCCCAACAGCACCTAATATTGCAACAATGTTCCATGACAATGTAGATTTTAGGTAACAAAAATAAATATTTATTCGATTATGAATATTGTAAGCAAAAGTGTAACCGATTCTTCCGTGATTTCCAAAATAATACAAATATTACAATAATTTAAAGTCAATCAATATTGAGTTATCGTCTGCAGGGACGCCCGAGTCAAAATTTTATACCTGTTAAAGTCCGCCTGCATATAGTTCCAAAATGGTTTAGCTCTCTTTTAGAACCTCCTATAATATAATTATAATTAACTCTTCAGGTTTTCTTTTTGCCCTCTCTCTACTGTTTTCGTATTTATATATAACTTCATTACAAATTTATGATAAAAATAGTTGATAATAATATTAGGCACAGTTAAAAAGGTGAATTATATTAAGATCTGTAAATTTCATTCTAATTAAATTGGGCTGAAGTTTATTCAGACAATTTTTTTTCAATTTCTCAGTTTATAATGTCCTAAGAATAGAAACAAAAATCGCTTCTTTTTTTTTTAATTTCCCAAGTTTGAACATTTTCCGCAAAAGGCAATTTTAGTCACAATTTTTTCTAATAACTTTTGATTGAACCTTTTGCCAGAATCAGGTAAAAAATGATCCACTTTTATATATTTTTGGGGGAAGAATTATTTTTTGCTAAAAAATTCTTTCTTGCGGCCGTTTTAACTGGTTTTTTAGTTTTAATTAAAAAAATGGTTTCGTAAGGGAGGTTTTTGTTTTTTACTCTAAAATTCCATCAGTAAATTAAAAAAAAGGCTCTGCATGTACCTTGGTTTTTATTTTTTGAACCTTATACAGAAAAAAATCGAAACAAACAAAATTCGTCAGATGAAACTTCAGTCCAATCTGTCCAATAACTGTAAATAAACACAATTATAATTTATAGGTTTAGTATATTGTGGAAAATTATAAAGGAGTAAAATATATAATGGTCACTAAAATATATATAAAATTGTTTCTTATTTACTCACGTTCTTTTTTTTATGACGGATACTTGCAAATTCTTCAAATGCATGATATTTTCGTGAAAAATGCCATATCTTAAGGGTTTGGAATTTTAGTTCTAGTAAATTAATAATAATAATTCAATTCCATCTTCTCATGTGACGTCATTTCTTGACCAAGAGGATTTCCATGGCTGATCTAAAAAAAATGGATTTATGTGCCAGCACCTTATAAGTGGTGTAAAAAAGGGCTAAAATTTTGACTCGGGCGAAAACATGTGGAAATGAAACATGTGGAATTATCAAATTAATGTTTTGATCCCTTTGTCTTCATTATTACTAGACGACTGAAAAATCACGAAAAATAAAATTGCCGATATTTAAAATTCTCGATGGAAAAATTGCCTCTATTATTATAAAATTGGCAATATTATAAACTGCCGGGAATTTTATTTTTCAGGATTTTTCAGGATTTTTCAGTTGTCTCTATTATTCACAAAAAACAATTAAACCTAAAAAATATAATAGGTACAACGCATTATATTAGATTTGCTTTAGAAATACATTTTATGTATTTCACGTAAATATATATTAAATCGAGGTTATAAATAACTCTTTAGCCTTTTTAGTAGAAACGCTCGACTAAGGACTATATAAATTATTCTTCATTAACTAAATATTTCCTCATGCCACCATCTTGTGCAAATTATTCTTATCAATATGTAGTATTGCACTTGTATTATTTATTTTGAAACAAATATTTTTATTTTCAACGATCGTGAATATTTAGAAGTTTTTTATTTTTTTGTTCTATGTTTAATTAGAGAGACTCATATATATAATCTCGTTATAATAATAACAGAACCATGCATTATTTACGAAGTTACTTATAATGAAGTTTAAATACTCTCGTTATTATTTTCGTGTCGCAAGCTTTATCATATCGTAAAAAGTAATTTATATGTGTACCGTGATGATAAGCAGATTCTGACAATAATTGTATTCGTAGTTTAAATTTGTTTGCACGAATTACAATTGTTTACAATATAAACGAGATGATTGTATTTGGCAGCAATAAAATAATGTGAATTTCCACATGATGCTAAATATGACGAAAGTATAATAAAAATTAAAATGAGTGGGATTCACTCATTTTGGGACGCTCCTATTTTGAAACGAGAAATTCACAGGGTCGTGCGAAGGGAGAGTCTATTATTTTTATTTTTATTAGATCCGTTGCAGTGAGTAAGGGTAGAAAAAAGGTGAAGGGTCAATAATTTGGGGTTGCAAATCTGGGAAAACTCTAGTGAAGCACGCACACTGCCTCTGATTCCACGTCTGTTTCTTGTTGCCACTGATAGGGCACACCCGAATCACGATTTTTTTGAACACCACAAAATTGGAGATCCTAAGCTTCTGAAATCTGATATCCACCGTGCAGAAATTGCTCTATTTACCCCTATTTAAAATAGGTTTCTGACGAGTCCCTGTCCGGGATTTCAATTTTCAATACAATTATTTTTATATAATTAGACATTTATCTGACAACGATATAGTGTAGTAATATCTCATTAATGCTAATCTTACATTGGTATTCCCACCTTAAAATAATTTAATAAAACAGAGATATTGTTAATAATGAAACAGGGCATCGAAGAGTTTTTCACGTGAAACCCAAACAATCGAGTAAAAATAAAGAATTCACAAAATTTTTTGTTCTCAATTTACTTAAAAATCTTGCAACTTTAAAACTTTTTTGGAATGCTTTAAAATATTTTGAAATCGCTTGAAATCCTTTCAGATATCTTGATATCTTTGAAATTTCTTGTAAATACTTACATTTTTGTTATTCATTTAACATTTTTAGTATCATTCAAAATCGTTAAACTTTGACGATCTCAGCAGATTTTAAAAGATTTTTCAGAAGACATTAAAAGAAATTAATAAAATATTTTAAGTTAGTTCTAAAGATTTCAATGAAATCTCAAAAGTTTTCAAGATATTTAACAGATTTTAAAAAATCTAAAAATATTTGTTATGTTTTGAAATTACTTGAGAATGTTGTAAGCCTTTTAAATTTTTAAATACCTTAAAAACCACTTGAAATCTCTTTAAATTTCTTAAAATTCGAAAAAATCTCTTGAAATCCTTTAGCATGTTTAAAATAATTTTTTAATTCATTTTTCAATTATTTGAAACTCATTATGTGAATTCTTTTTTAATTCTATTGAAATCGCTCTAAATTTCTTAAAATCTCTTAAAATCTCTTGAAATCATTTAAAAATCCCTAGAATCACTTGAAATTTCTTTAAATTTCTTAAAATTCAAAAAAATCTTTTGAAATCTTTTTAAGATGTCTTAAAATTTTTTAAATCTTGTGAAAGTTGTTGAAAATTCTCTAGAGTTCTTTTGCAATTGTGGTTGCCGGCTTATGGGGGATGATGGGGGGTTTGGATTTGGGGGTGGAATCGTGCGTTGCAAATTCATTTTTTTTTACTCAGGATTCAATTAATAACTTAAAACTGTCTTTATTTTATAAGATCGCCTACTCTTCGGTACACGAGACGTTTTTATAAATCTCTTTGAGTGACGTCCTCTTCCTTCCTCTTGATTCTGATGTCGATGTGACGGATTCTTCCTCTTGGAGGCACACTGCACTTTCTCAAACTGAACTCCAACTCGATGAGCAGATGATGGCACCAGGAAAACGGCACACCAAAGTTCTCGTGGTAGAGCTTCTCCTGGCTTTTCCTTTTCCCACCCAGGTGTTTGCTGGTTACGCATTTGTCAGGGACGTTCAATTAAAGTGGTTACTTGGTGCCCCTATAGTGTTCCTTCTCGGTACCTTTCCGGTACATTACACAACCCATTAGAGTTCTTTAATATCGTTTAAAATCCTTTTTCAGTCCATTTTTCAATTACTTGAAACTCGTGTGAATTAATTTGAAATCGCTTAAAATTCCTTAAAATCAATTGGCAGCTCTGATCTCGATTTTCAAGTACGCAGGCAGCAAATAGAAATCCAACCAATGGGTGAAAAGAGATTGTGACTTCAGATTTCGGGATTGCGAGAATCTATTTTCGGTTTAATACTATACCTCCTTTGCAAATATTCGGATTTTTTTTAGAATTAAATAGTTAAGTAATCAAATATTTCAAATAATTAATCCAAGAATAGTTTTATTTTGACCCTTTGAATAACTACGGAAAACTGGCCAGGGCCCCACTAAAATCCCACCTAAATTATTGCACTAGAGCATTAATTACTTTTAACAAAACTTTATCGAAACTAAACATCTAACTTTTTTTGTGCATTCAAAGCGAGCAAATATATGTAATTCATTTAAGAATTGGAGAGCAAAAAAAAAAGGGATGTTTTGCTAGGTTTTAAGTGATGCAATAAAGATAAGGATTCTCTCGAACTAGAAAAAAATGACTGATTATAGGCTCGAAATCGTGAAAGACTATTGGTAGAGAAGGCGATGCGAGGCTCGCGCTTTGTTCGGATTATCGAAGATTATCCTCCACCGAGATGGGACTCCTTTACAAATCCTTTCTAAATCTGCACATTTTCAAAAATTCAGTGTTTCGGGTGAGAGCTGAGAGAAAGCTGCAGGTTAATGGATTTTCCCACCAGTTTAAGACAAAAATTGCTTCTGCATTTTGGTCCTCTGGTTTCTTTCATAATTCTGTGTTCATGGTGACGAGCATCATGCCTCACTTTTCTGTTGTGACTGTGACTTACAAATTAAACTAGAGCCGATTTTCAACTGGTTCTGTCGACTTAGTACTGATTTAACAGCATCTGGTTCAGTTTAAATTTAAATAAGGTTTATAAACTGTCACGTTTGAAAATAGAATTACAGGAGGATTTTTGAACTTAATTTGATTGATTTAAACCTATATATAAGAAAAGATGCTGGTTGTATGTTATTCTGTTATTATTTCTTTGTTTGGATTGAAGCCTCAAAGACTTTAGAACTGATTTTTAAATCAAATTTTTGGGAACTTGAAGCCATTCTCGAGCAAAGCAAGACAATCAACTCGCCTTAGAAAAATATTTCGAAGGGTCACAAAGGGATCCCGAAAGAGGATGAGGTGAAATACCTGTCATATGATTACGAAGGTTTGCTCCTGTAGCCCTCGAGATTTGTTGTTTTAACGCGCATGAACAACAAACGAAAGGCCGAGCAAAAGTCAATTTTTCGAGAAAAAGAGTCGCCGTCTCTGAAAATCAGGTGTGCTAGTTCTTGGGGCACGTTCAAAAACAGTGATCGACAAGGACTCGGGGGAAAAGGTCGGGAATATCACGTATCGAGACACAAATCACGAAAATCAGATATTTTCGTTTCTTTCGGTTCGAAAAAATACAAACTTTGCTTTTGTTATACTAAGCATTCGCTAAAACCTTATAGTAATCTCACATGGAGAAAAATGGATATTCAGGATATGTTAATCATAGAAATATATATTTTAAGTAAAGATGTTCGTTAGTTTTTGAATAGGGTAAAATATTAGTCAATATTTAAAAAGAATATTAGACCAAAAAGCATAACATCATTTAACCTTATATATATATACCATATATATAAATCTTAAATTATAAATTATGTCCATTGAAACTCATTTCAAAAGGTTTCAAGGGATTGAGAGAGCAGGTCATGGAGAGGAGAAGAGATATATTAATATTTTCTAGATCACTCTTTTCTCCTTAATAGACTCAGTTCTCTATATACAGAAATGTATAAAAGGAGTATTATACTTTTTTTTACTTTTTTTATTTTTTAGATCAGAATATATTTTTACATTACTGTATTTATTTAAAAAGCACATTTTTGCCTGCTTTAAAAATGGCTTTTTTTACCATTAATTTTTTTTCTTAAAAAGGATATTTGATACTTTCTTTATTTGGCAAAGTAGTTTGAAATCTGAAAAAACTTTTGCGTAATATAAATATTGAAGGAATTATAAAATCTCTCTTTCGGATTTTTGAAAAGTAGAGATTTATATGGACACAGCTCAGTTAAAGGGTGGCATTTTCTTCTGTGCATGCGGTTGGTTATCACCGGTGTTAATAATGTATTATACGAGGATTGGATGGGACCACCCACGTTTAATACCAGGTAGACTCTTCTGAACTCTCAAGTTTTACTGACTATATAACATACCTCACATCTCACAATGCCGCATTTGCCCAACTCGCTCGTGCCGCGCCCTTTGTCTCTCTTATGAAAATGGTAAAACACTTTTATCGAGCGACACCCTATTGTCGCTTTAGTTCAATAAAGGATTTAATCACTTCAATTATAATATTTCAAACCACCGTTACATTTGCATTGAATATTCATTAGAAGCTAGGTACCCGGACAGAAATTGACCCATTTATAGTTCTATTTAAAAAAGGGTTCTAACGAGGCCCTGCTCGGGATCTTTAATTAAAAAAAAATAATTTAATGTAATTTGTTACATATATAATTAATTACATTAGTATTCCTACGTTAAAATAATGTAATAAAACTGAGATATTTTTGATAGTGAAATATTATAGGCAGTGAAGTTTTCCACGTCATTGGGTAGAAATAGGGAATTCCAAGATTTTCAACACTTCATTATTTATGAAAATATAAAAGATAGTTAATGGTTATAGATATTAATATTCCATTATAATATATTCTATGTTTCCAAATATTAAAAGAGTTTTAATGTGACCCGATAAAGGATTTTGTTTGAAGTTTTGGACTGCACACATATATTCTTTTCTGCTAAAAAATCCTATTATAAAAAAAGAAGTAATGATTATATTGAATCAAAAGTGGTTTTAAGGAAGTGTTAAAAACTTTCAAAAAATAATTCACGGGAGTTTCAAAATTTTAGAGTATATTAATTCAAGTTTTTATTTTAGGTATTTCAAAGAAATCTTTAATAGGATTATCAAAAAAGGTTTCAAAAGCGAATTTAAGGAATTTTAAGGGATTTGAAGAAATTTGAAGTGAGTCTACAGGGAATTTAAATAAATTTTGAGTGATATTTTAAGGAATTTCAGGTAATTTAAGAGAGTTCAGGAAATTTTACAAGATTTAAAACATATGAAGACTACCCAAATTATTTCAAGTAATTTTAAGAAATTTAAGGGAATTTCAAGTAATTTCAAGTGATTCTAGGGAATTTAAAAGGATTTTAAGTTTTACAATATTTCAATTCAAGATATCAATATTTCCTAATGGATTTCAATAAAAAAAGTGATTTTAAAGAATTCAAGGTGAGATTCCAAGTGATTCTATGGGAATTTAAAAGGATTTCAAGTGATTTTATGTAATTTTAAATAATTTAAAGCCATTTCAATAGATTTCAAGTGATGTTAAAGAATTTTAAAAGAATTTCAAAAGATTTCGAATGAATTTCAAGATTTTCATTTATTTTTAAATATTTATAAATTAGTCAGAGGGATTTTTAAAGATATTAAAAAATTTCAAAGGACTTTAACAGAATAAAAAAAAGTTAAGAATTTTCAAAAAATGGCAGACTTATTAAAACATGTGAAAGGATTTCAAGAGATTTCAAGTGATTTTAAGGAATCTCAGAAAATTAAAAAAAGTTTTAAGATTTTGAAGTATTGTTTGAAAACGGAAAATGTTTTTGAATTCTTTAAAATTTGTTAAATCTATTGAAATCTGCAGAAATTTATTGAAATCCCTTGACCCCATTTGATATCTATTGAAATTCTTTAAGATTTTTTAAAATCCCTTTAAATCTCTACTTTTGTTAAAAATTATGAAAAAATATAATCATAAAATGTATTGTAATAATATAACTTTCATCAAAAACCTGCTTAAAGTTCTTAGAAATATGTCCGTGTTTGTCAACAATTAATTTTTAAATATATATGTAAATATAACCATCTTATATTTTCTTCATAAATAATTTTAACTGTGGTAAATTTTGAGAATTACCTATTTTTACCCGATGTTTGGTTTTGACATGGAAAACTCTTCAAGGCCCTGTTTCATTATCAACATCCGAGTTTTATTACATAATGTTAAGGTAGGACATAATACCAATGTAAGATTGGTATTAATGATTTATTACTACTACATCGTTGTCCTATAATCTTTGGGTATTATTTTTCAATCCTTTGAAATTGATGAGTACGATTAAAAATCTTTTAATTTAAACAGATTTCAAAAGATTTTTCAGAAGATTTAAATAAAGAAATTAAAAATCATTTTAAGTTATTCCTATACAAAGGTTTCAATGAATTCAAGAGAATTAAAAATATTTCATAGGATTTCTATATGGATTTCAACAAATTTCAAAAGTTTTCAAAAGATTTCACAGATTTGGAAGTATGTTAAAATATTTTTTTTGTTTTAAAATTACTTGAGAATCTTGAACCTCTTTTAAATTTTGTCAATTTAAATCACTTGAAATATCTTGAAGTCTCTTCAAATTCTCAAAAATATCTTAAAATCCTTTAAAATGTCTTGGAATTTTTAAAACCTTGTGAAAGCTCTTGAAAATTCTCTGAAGTTCATTTGCAAACCATAGAATTCTTTAATATCGTTTAAGATCCTTTAAAGTACTTAAAAGTATTTTTCAATTACTTGAAACTCATGTGAATTCTTCTGAAAGTCTTTTAAATTTCATTAAAATCACTTGAAATCTTGTAAATTAAAAAGAAATAATTTTAGATTCCCTAGAATCACTTGAAATCACTTGAAATCCCCCTAAATTAAAAAAAAAAATTTTTTTATCTTGATGGGGTATTGATAAGTTTTCCCTAGTTGGAGTATTTAACAGTAAAAGCGTGATGCGCCTTGTGGGGTCCTTGCCAGTTTTGAGATAAGGACTACACTATAGAACTACGAGAAACTGGCCAGGGCCCCACCAGAACCCCATCCAAATTTCTGCACGCGGGTACATAATCCTATACTGAATAAATAGTAAAAATAGCTCAGCAAAAATGTTGTCTCGGTAAATACATATAAAAGTACCTCTGGAAAATCACATGTGCAAACGAAAAGGATTGATTTGAAAAAAATATTGCTTTGGGCTATATAATTTATCCCCGACACGTTGCGCACTAATTCTATTAGTCGATATAGGCCTAATCTAAGATCAACAATTAAGAGATCGTTTTTTAATCGAGTAATCATGGTTATTTTATGGCACGTGCCGTGCCTCGCCGCAGATGAATTTATTTGTGTAATGTATATATATTTATCTATTTATATATGGTACATATGTATATATTGTATATGTATATCACCTTCGAAGTCATTTCGAGAGGTTGAAACACTTGTTACCGAGGACGATTTGTTATAACCGAGAACTCAGTGAGCACAATACGACCACTTGTTTACAAGGACAATATTTTCATTCCGCAAACAATTTGTGGCTCGATAAAGACCCCAGTTCAGGTGAGTGCCATGGATCTATCTTTAATGCATCCGTCGGTCTCTGAAAATACATACCTAAGTAGCTGTGCATATTTACTATAGATTTTAATTTTTTTTTTTGAACTTGATTCTCTGTTTTTATTTTTACTTTTTGTGTTTGTGTTATGCGATAAGACCATGATTATATGTCTAAGCGAATCCCTGCAAATATCATTTTATTTAATCCAATAACTATAAAAGGTGTTTCAGTGGGGAAGTTTAAAGCAGAAAAATAAAATCAACTTTTCCTTTTTATCGCATTTTCCTCGTGCAGATAAAAACAATGTAAAGATGCAAATATATTTTGAGGATTACCTGCATATATATAAAGACTTCAGCGATTTTCCAGTCTCTCAGAACGGAAAAACTTCAGTTTGTA
>JAUESI010000038.1:2610965-2624034 GCA_032275145.1 Synergus laeviventris | reverse complement strand
ATGCTCACATATGTTGGATTTTTCGCTCCAATGAGAGTTTTTACAATCTCGGCCGACTCTATAAAGAAAACCCCCTGTTTATACGACGTAACTTGCCGGTCCCTTGGAACGGTCAACATTCAAGTAATAAAAGAACAGATATATCTTTGTCGTAGAATATAGCTTAATTAAAGAAGTGTTGAAACAAATCAGATTGCTATTTGCAAGCTGATATACAAAAATACATTTTTTAGGGAATAGGCAATGGATACACATTTTTGAGAGCACGTCGTGCGGTACCAGTGGACAAGACTCCACTTCATTGGCTGAAGGTTGTCTTCCTTGACAACGACCAGAGTTCCGGTGGTGATGTTGTCTTGATTTGTGGCTGATTGCCATTTGATGCGAGAAATCATTTCATTGAGGTACTCCTTAAACCATCAATCCCACAAATGATGCTTCATTTGTTGAGCTAGCTCCCAGCAGAGAACTCCCAGTCAGAGAACTATAACCAATGAGGAAGTGATCAGGAGTTAAAGGAAGAAAATCATCGAAGATAAAGAGGTGAGTGGACGAGAGTTTAGGATTGCCTCAATTTCGACGACTTATGACCTCTGCTTCCCAGAGACCACCGAAATGTGGAGCTCAGCTAGGCGGTATAAAACGCCAACTAATTTCTTTGCTTGAAAGATATTGTTGAACCTGGTTACTATTCATCATGCAGTTCAAGTCTGTGGGATTAAAGAGGTGATTTCAAAATAACACAATGAACAAAGTAAAGGAATTTATTTAATTGAGACACACTACATATGTGGAAAAGGAAAAGATAGTTAAATATAAAGTAAGAGTGTTCCGTCTTCAAGATTCGTCTTGATCGTTTCAACGTCTTCCGAACACTGACCAATATTGGCCTTCGCTTGTAGAGCATTCCTCTAAAAGTTTCAAATTTCCATTTTCGGCGGATATTACGTTATAGATCGGAATCCAGAAACCTTTTGATACTAAAAATCCGAAACCAGAAACCTTTCGATACTACAAGTCTTTAGATAATTTTTTAAGTTCGTTGTTGGATCCGACGAAGTTCAGTTTTTGGTTCGATTGCGATGACGGTGTTCCTTTCGTTCATCTATAGGCCAATATAAGTTTCGCGAACGCCATATGAGGTCTCATTGGTTCCCGCATGGAGACAATTAAGATGTTCATCCCGAAAATGATCAATTTAGTGACGTGATGATTCTTGGGGAGAACGTTCGGATGAACGAGACTGCTTCTTGAATCTACGTTTGAACCCTTAGCCTTTATCTCGGTAGCGAAAGCCTCAGATTGAGTCAGTTTTTAAATAAGATGTAACCCCGAATTAAGCTCGTTTTGTGAAAGTGAACCCCCTTATCTAGCCTTCTTATCTGGAATTCTCAGGTTTTTTTTTATAAATCTCAAACCATATACGCGATGACGCGTTGTAATTTCTTGAGTTTGCTAAACCTCGTGAGAATACTCACTTCTGCTTTAGTGACTGTGACCAAAAGCATTGTGGCTTTAGGGTGTTTTTCTGGAATTTCTGACAGTCTGGAATCCAATAATAGGGGCCAAGTGTCTTCGAGACAACTTAGTCACTGAGGAGCATGTGTCCAAAGAGAGTTGTTTTATAAAAAATGGGACATGTCGCCAATCTGACGGCTGTGTTGTTGCTTGGATTTGAATTACACGATTCGCAACGAAAGTTAACAATGTATGTGGTGGAGTGTTGATCCAATTTAGGGTGATCGTTGAATATTTCATTTGGGTTTGAAGATTCTGAGCTCTCTTTAATTGATGCGCGACACGTTCCATAGTTGCCCTGGCTGTCTAAAATTTCAATGATCGCCGTCCCTAGAACTATATTTGAGTGGGAGCTTGAGTTTTGAAACTGACTAGTGCCTTGGTGACCGTCGTTTGATCAGACTCTTGATTGACAGGTCTATCCTGACCGAAATGTACCAAGGTATTATATCTTCCTTTGCATTTGCGACGCAAAGATTTCTGTTTTACGACCTCATATCGATCTGAGGGAGAGCTGATGTTGCTCTGAGCACAAATGACATGCAAAGTGAGCCTTTCCTGCGTCTTAGATTCGACAATGGTATAAGTCACGCATGCTTGAGGTATTCGCGACTGAAAACGCGACTGCGAGTTAACCTTTGTGAGCCTTATTTTGTTAATCTTATTTGAAATTGACAAATTCTGTCAGTTTGCGACTTGTGTGTTTTCAATGAGAGTACGTTAATTGCTCTAAAAAGCTGGTCATATCTTTTAAAGAAGGGCGAGTCTCTTGGTTCCAACTGTCTCTTCCCATATTTATCAAGGAGGTGATTATTTAATTTCTCCTTTACGGATGCAAATTAGAAGAGTGTCCCAATGTTCTAAACTAGGGTTGTCCGAGAGCCTTAAGTGCCCTGATTCTGGTTTCAATTTGTCCAACAATGCGTGCAGACCGTAAATTCCCTTGAAAGGTTCGAAATTTGCAAAAAAGCCAGTGTGACCTTCAACTATAAATTGTCTATTATATCGACACGCTCTTTTAATGCTTCCCAAGCGATTTGGTAATTGTCTCCGGTTGTTGCTAGCAAAGCTATAACTATTTAGCCGCTTCGACATTGACACATGCTTTCAGATAAATATTTTGAAACCGTTTATAATATTTCGAAATCCCTTCGAATTCATTAAAATCACTTGAATTGTCTTAAAATCCCGGACTACGTCAAGTGAATTTTTGCTAGATATGTCATCATAAATTACAGTTTTGTTCATTTAAATTTCCAATCTGAAATGTAATTTGTATATTCATTCAAAGTCTTTCAGAGGGCGATGGTGTGGTCGTGAGAAATAAGGCAATACGCTAGATTGCGTCCATCTTAGGTTCGAATCCTAATACCCATGGACTAAATACTCTGATATATATAAAATCTGCGTTTAAGACTATGGTAGTTCTTCATCCTATCGTGTTGAAATAGAGAGTTTAAAAAATTACTCTTTTTTTTCACTGAGTCTTAGTTTTTATTTAAAACTATATGATAAAATCAACAAATACTTTAGTTTTCCCTTTTAAATATCACACTATTAATTAACAAATTTCCAAAAAATAATTGTTAATAATAAATATTTTTCAGATTCGAGCAAGACAACTAACTTTCTTTAAAAACAATCATTCTTTAAATTTATAATGCTGAGCATAAGTGTGCTCACGCAAAACAAAAAAAAACAAAAAAACTCTCATAATGAAATAAAAAGAGTAATTTTTTAAACATGCTAGAAATAATTCAAATGAAAAAGTTATATATATAAAATATAGCTAAACTATTTTTCTTGCAAATATTTTGATATACCATAAAAGTTTAAAAACCTCTATGTTTAAAAATGGTATCAAGTACTTAATGTCTGCTTGTTTGAAATTTGTTTAAAGCTTATTTAAATGAAGTGTAACATTTGATATGAGCTTTCAATAACCAAATATTATTCAATTTCGTATGAAAAAATTCTTGTCGCGGATGCTGAAAAAGAGTCCTATATTTAACCAATAGACAATCGAAGTGCAATCTACCGCGGATTATTTGGCACGATGATACATAGGTAGATACACCGTGAGAGGGAGGTACTACAAAGCTGTGTATTTCGCCAATATTTGACTAAATCATGAACAATGTTTGATTGTACACACTCGCTCACTCATACATCTGGGCCCACGCGTACTTGTGTACTTTTTCGTATATGAAAGAGCTAGGCACAGCGTTACACCTGCATTCCCACACACTTGCACAAATATGTATATCTCAAAACGCGGGCTTTCGCTCGATATATCTGCTTATAGGAGCGAGAGAGATGGAGGGAATAATTGTGTGTGTGTGTGTGTGTGTGTATGAGGGAGAAAGGGGATGAGTGCATCTGCATATGGCTGGATTGTGTGTACAATTTCGCTCTATGATCTTCGTTTGGATATACCTAGTTATTATATACGTAGCTCAATATATATATGCAGAAGTTGCATTTTCACACGTATTATGTGAAGTAATATCTACAATGATACAATGTATCCATTTTGCTATCTGTTAATTGCCGAGAGATTGTTTTCAAACGTTCGATCGATAGACATATCTATGGTTCAAGAGTGCTTGGAGTATCGATCGTGTCGTCTGCAAGCACTAACGATGGTTACCACCTTGATTCAGAAGCGGTTGGGTAAACTGAATGCCCCTTATATAGGTATTTAAATTAGCAGCAAGGGATTGTTGCTAATTGGGTATTTGCAATTGGTTATTTTATTAAATAATATACCTTCTTAACGTGTTTTTATGTGTTGGGACCATTCTTAAAACACCCCTGGTGCGTTCCTTATTTTAATGTGGTCCTGATCTGAAAAACTGGAAAGGACCCGACAGGCGGTGTCACGCTTTCACTGGTAAATACCCCATATCAAGATTAAAAAATATTCTGGATTCACTATTTGATATTTGATTACTAAACTAATTATTTTTATGAAAACAAATTTTATAAGAGATATTACTTATATATGGAAACAAGTTTTTCGAAATTTTTAAAGAATTTAAAAATAATTCACGTGATTTTAAGGAATTTAAGGGGATTTCAAGAAATTCCAAGACATTCCAGGGAATTAAAAATAATTTAAAGAAATTTTACAAGTTTTGAAAAATATCAAGATTTTCTAAAGGATTTGAAAATTTAAAACGATTTAAATAGATTTAAACTTAATTTAAAGAATCTTACAATAATTTCAAAAAAGTTCAGAGGATTTTCAAGCGTTTGAAGTAATTCAACAATTTTGCTGAAGTTTTTAAGGGATTTTTAATGATATCAACGAATTTAAGTGGATTTTAAGAGCTTCTAAGTGATTTTAGCGAATTTAAGAGTATTTCATGTGATTTTAATTACTTTATTACAGCAATTTCAATAGACTTCAAGTGATGTTCAAGAATTTTAAATCATCAAGATATTTTAGAGAATTTGAAGAGATTTCAAGTGATTTTAGGGAAGTTAAAGGGATTTGAAAAGATATGTAAATATTTTAAGGGATTTTCAATAATATTAACAAATTTCGAAGGCTTTTAAAAGAATATACAAAAATTTTGACTGGATGTTTGGTTTTGACGTGGAAAACTCGTCAATGCCCTATTTCATTATCAACAATATGTGTCAGATTTATTAGATTATTTTAAGGTAGGAATACCAATGAAAAATTGGTATTATAATAAGATATTACTACTGTATCATTGCCCCATAAAAGCCTAATTATAATCAAATATTTGTATTGAAAGTACAGAAATCGCGCTACTATCAGAATCCCATTTTAAATATTTCATCAACTTTTTTAAAAATCTGAAGTATACTTTTCGTGAAGAATTCTATAACGAAAAAGTACATCAGATTTTTAAAAAAGTATATGAAATATTTAAAAACTTTTGACGTATCTTAAAGTCGATAACAGTCAAGGAAACTTTCGATGACTATAGTTATTAATTATACAAATTATTTAATGTTGATGAAGATGTATTGAAAGAAGTTTAAAAATAATTTCAATCGAAAATTGATTCCCTTCCAAGTTTCTTGCCTGCGGACATTTCATATGCAAGGATTTTAATCATTTATCGTTGAACACGAGAAAGATAAAGTCTGTCGTTTCGTTTATTGTAATTGATCTCACGGTATTTGAGACTATCCGCTCATTGGTATACATTATATATTATATATATTATACATACATCATATAAAACTAGAATTCGGTTTACTTAGGTGAGGCGAGAAATTGAAATTTTCGTAAACGGATTAGGCTTGAGTGGTCAGACGACAAACTCCTTGTTAATTAGAATGTAATCCTGGTCTTAATGGGGGTCCTCAATCCTCATACACGAATTAAAATGAAGACAAGGTTCACCATCAGTAGACCACTGGCGAAAAGGGGTAGCGAAGACACCTGGTGCCTAAAATATTATTCAATTTTGCGATCTTGATTTATTTGATTCGATTTGAAGATAATTTTGGATTTTATATAAATATCCCCCCCCCTATTAAATCTTATTTAATTTAAAATTAAATCCTCTAGTTTCAAATTGCAAACTATTATATTATAGGAAATTATTTTTATTGAGAGCCTTTTTGTCTAAAGTTTGTATATTATATATTATTATATATTGATAACACAATTAATAGCAGTTATAGCGCGTTAAAACAGAAAACTCAAGTTAAAATTATATAGAATGCAAAAAGTAAAGGAGAGCTAGCATTGAAATTCCTTGTGCGAGCACTCGGAAATAATTTAGTCTCCGGAGAATCACAGTGCGAGGAAACACTTTAAAACGTTTACGCTGCCGCGCCAATAGTTTCAAAGTCGAAAAGGAAAACTGAAAAACATCGCGGAAAACCGGCTTCCGGCATAAACTAGCCGGGAGCAGTTTATTCAAGGCGTTGGAGACATTGAAGTTGCTCTAGCATAGCTCGTGGGAAGTCATCATCGGGAGAGGGCACGAAGAGAACGAAGAAAATGAAGGAAAAAAAAGAAAGAAAAGAAAAAAAAGATAGCAGGAGGAACATAGGGGACTTACGTGTCTCGCGGGTATATACTTGCATATTTCAGAAGAGTCTCCGATGTAGAGCGTACGCCATGATCAAAGTCGCAGTCTTTAAAAAAATGAAAAAAAAGGAGAATAATGAGGTGTACGATTTCCTATACTCGAATGAGGAATTCTTCGTTTTCCACCTTCATTCATGAATTGAAAACGTATACTACGTCGATACAATAGATAGTACGATAGACATCTGCGTGACTTCTTTTGTTCGTATTATATATGGAGTTGAGTTGGAAATATATCCCTATGCAGTTTAAAAAGGGACAGCAAATTAAGGCACGAATATAAAGTGGGTCTCTTAATACAAACTGAATAGAATTATTAATTTCATTTTATTGTATTTTATTATTGTCTATATTGTATTTCATTCTATATATATCTATAATTAAAATAAAATGTAAGGATTTAGGGATAATCGAGGTACTATTATAAAGATTTCTACTCTATAATATATAAGAGATGTTGCTTAATTGTACTTTTGCGATATATCCCTCATCTTTTTACGAGGAAAATAAAAAAATTACACATTTTAGGAAAAAGAATTCATCCGG
Source organism: Synergus laeviventris (assembly GCA_032275145.1). Lineage (NCBI taxonomy): Eukaryota > Metazoa > Arthropoda > Insecta > Hymenoptera > Cynipidae > Synergus > Synergus laeviventris. The sequence goes on along the minus strand of JAUESI010000038.1, from coordinate 2,616,890 downwards.
CATAAAAAATGGTTGACCCCGTATGATGCTAATACAATGGCTTTATTTTGTTATAGCAAAAATTGTAAACAAAATATGCAAATAATGAAAAAGCTAGGGTTTTTTCCGAAAAATATTTTTTTCTTTTTTTTTCTTACAATTTTAAAAACATGAAAAAAATATTTTCTGGAAAACCCTACCTTTTATATTTTTACAAATGCTTTTGAATCGTTTTCTGTTAATATAAGAAATAAAATATTTTTAAGGCCGAGAGAGAATTTTTTTCCCTAAAAATGTAATTTATGAATTTTCCTCATAAACATAGTAAAAGATATCACAAAAGAACACTGAAATTTTTGACGAACAGAAAGAATCGTAAATTTCAGCAATTTATATATATAGTTTTGTAATGATAGGCTTATATATATAGGTATAGGTATTAGTATAGGATTCTTAAACAAATTCATTGTAGCCGCAGTGATATGAGGGACCTTATAAGTTTAACTGTGTGTGGTCATACACAATTCCTTCCGTCTTTCTTTTTGCTATATGCGTCAGCGTGAAACAAAACATCACGTGACATCCATTTTTCGTATATAGTGGTTTAGAAAGATTGTAAAGCGTTTGTACCGAAATGTGCAACATTTTATTTCACTTCTTTCAAAGCACTATATATGTTAAAAATGTTTTGAAATAAAATTATTGCATTTTGTTTTAAAGTTCCAAAGCCGTTTATGTCTGAAATATATTTCATGTAAAAGTAGGTTCATGAAATTCACAAAGGGCTGTTTGAAACCTACAGCAAATATGTTTGAAATTTCATACATTTATACCTTAATAATAAGCTGAATTCCTGTATAAAATGTATACCTACTTAAAATTTCCAACAGGCTTATAATTGAAATTTAATGTATTTTTGTCATAATTAATTTTTATTTAATCATATATTTGTGTATGAAATTTTAAAAAAATGTATAGCTGAATTTTTATACACATTCAATTGAAAATGCACTTAATATTGTATGAAAATTACACACATTAGACAGTTTTTAAATTCAATTTATATAAGTACCCTGCGTAAATATATATAATGCTCAATAACCGCATGTGGGATTGCAAACTCCAATAACTAAATTTTTGCAAATATTTACAATAGAAATAATTTTTTTAATAAATATTTTATATTAAATACTTAAATTATATATATATATATAATTTACACGATTGGTCTTGTGAAATATTTATCAAAATCAGTGAATTAATTTTCAATAATTTAAACAAATTCAATTGGTTTCAACAATTTTTTTTAAAATATTTTTACGACTTATTCCAATAACCGTACCTCGATTATCCCTATAAATTTGTATATTTAATATCAATTATGGATATCATGCGATAAAAGAAATATTAAAACCGCGCAAAAGTCTCTCCGTGTTCCTATATATACATGACATCCTAGAATTTTTCGTTCCAGGCATAAAATTTCTGGAAGAGATGACAGAAGGAGACTATCGTTATCCAACTTCCTTTTTTTCCACCTGCTGGAAGTAAACGAAGTAAGAGGGAGTCTAGTCGATGAAAACGATGTCGACTTGGCATCGCTGTCGTGTACAGTGGATTTGGTAAGGCTCTCCTTGCGTACTTCTGTCTTCTTTTTCCTGTTCGTGTACGTATAAAGGGATCGAGAGGAGGTGTTGGGGAAGTATGGAGTTTTGTGAAGGAAGGAGGGTTTTAGTGGGAGTTGGGTTGATGATGATGGGGCAACAGGGGTAAACGCGGAGAGACTTCAGCAAGGAAGAACGAGCGTTGCCATCGCTACGGCGGGTATCAGCTCGCTTTCTGGTTGGCCGAGAGAACCGGCCCGCGTGAACCTCCAGAAGTGAACGGGGTGCGGGGTTACCCCGTACTAGGTATTGACTTGCCACGAGGAGAGAGGAGGCCCTCACTACGCAGGCTCATTCAACATGGCCGACCCTCCCGTGTACTCACGCACAACTAGCCCTCGTACACTTTACAACACACATACACCCACACTTTACCTCCTCACTCTCTCATATCAACGAATCTTCCCACTCACTCAAGTACTGTTTCCCGAATTGGCTCCACATTACTTTCCTATCAATTATTTCTGTCCGGGAAGTACGAACTCTGATTTTTCGGAGGGTAGGGAAGTTCAGGGATGAAAAAAGCAGGAACTTTAAGGATGGGGAGAAAATGAGGGAAACTCGATTTTTGCATTTTTACAAGGAAAGCAATTTTGGGGTTGACATTTTTATTAGGTGTTATTTGGGTAAAAAAGGATTCGTTCATTTTAAATTGTTAAAGTCTTATTCGCGATCATTTTCTGAACATTCAATGCTCTTTTTATTAACGCCGCTTTTCAATTTCGTGCGATATATTCTCTCACGCCGTTTCCCTTGCATTACTATATTTCTCTCTTTTTCGCGCTTTGCAGTTCCAATTGTTATTCGGATTCCGGTCGGTGGTTAATTTCGATGGTATAAAGTCCGTCCGTCACCTACAGGATGAAAGCGGCGCCCATTTTCCTAAACCCGCGGTTTTTATTCTCCGAAATTCATTTGGCGCACTTTCATTTTTTCTTTTCGTAAATCCCAATGTCCTTTTTCGTATATATATATGTGAAATACCATACGCGTTATTAAAAGCCGAACATCACGACGATCATCAGTAATATGGCTTATTTCCATCCAAGAAAATATTTTCATCGAAGCAATACATAATAATACACTTTTCCAAGCTTATAAATCTTTATCGATTATATTCGATATTTAGTGAAAAACCGAACAAATCGAAAATAAATTTCATTGCACATATTACGTCGAATCACTGTTGAGCGAACAAAAGGGTAATCAAAGCCTGTTTGGGCAATTCCATTTTGATTGTGTGTGTTTACAAGGATTGAAATGGGTCTGATTAGGTTTTTGAAATCACTAGGAAGGGAAAAAGTGCCGGCGAGCGATCAGGTGCGAAGGATCAGAGATCACACATGTTGCATTCTCGTGGTCCCCTTGCGAAGGATTTGATTTAAGCTCATGGCTGTGCCCAATTATGCGCTATTATTAGCCTAATAGGATCAAGCTGGATCCACAACAGTGAGTCTAGATCTGGTGTCTATCTGCATGGTGTCTCAGAACTCATTGAAACAGGAGATTTTAGAAAGAATTGGTATAAATACTATTATATATGACCAATCTGAATTCTTATATATATACTCTCTAAAATTGAATCAGTGGAAAAGTTGTCTGATTTTCAGTAACTCTCTTTTCAAGATTTAATATTCAGTGACTTTTCATTTATTTCCAGTAGGTTGTTCACATCATGTCGTCTTATAGTTTATTTTATTACATTTGCACTAATTAACCCTCCGCGCCTTTGGCTTAATAAGAGTGAAAGGTGGGATGAAGGATCGATCGTGATGAACGAGGATGAGGGTCATCCCTCGTTTGAAGTCTCGGGGATATGACCACCAAGCTGGTCAACCCCTGGTCGTTGGTCCGCAAATCCACGCGACGTTCGCTATGACACGTTGCGTGGATGGCCAATGTATATATATACTGTACTTAATTCGTGTACTCCCACGTTCACATATTTTGGCATTTTTCCGTTTACATAAGTCTGTATATATACTTCAGTTATATATATGTGTGATGTTGCATATATGTAATGCATATGATATACATTACATACATCACTCATGCCCGTGCAGAAATTGCCCCATTTATTTTTATTTATTGCCCTCTATTTTTAATAAAATTATTTTTATATATATATATATATATATAATTAGTCACTTATAGGGGACGAAGATATAGTAGTAATATCTCATGTAATATCAATGTTACCTGAGATATTGTTGAAAATTAAACAGAGCATTGAAGGCTTTTCCGCACGTCAAAACCAAACATCCGGTACAAATAAGGAATTTCCGACATTTTCCACACAATTATTTATGCAAAGATAAAAGATGGTTGTCTTTACACATATACAAAATTTAACTAATATTGAGTTTTCTTGACAAATACACTACATTTTATGACTATATTTTGTTCATATGTTTTTTAACAATAATTAAAGATGTAAAGAAATTTCAAACGTTTACAAGAATTTGTATATCCTTTCACATATTTTGATCATGCAATTTTCTCAAAATTCTTTGAGATTTTTTAATATCTTTAAAAATTCCTTAGATTATTTACAAATATTTAAAAATAATTGAATATCCTGGAATTATTTTAAATTTATTTTTAATTCCATAAAAACTCTTTAAGATATCCACTTAAAATCTTTTGAAATGGCACTAAAAATATCAGTAGGAAATCTTTATATTATTAGAAATTTTGCAAAATCTCTTAAAATTAATGTAAATTTTCTAAAATTACTTGAAATCCCTTATCAGATTTCTTACAAATTTTTTATTTTTGAGCATCGCTTGAAGTCTATTTAAATTAATTTAAATCATTTGAAATCCTTTTAAATTCCTTAGAATCACATCGACCTCTCGAAAATCCCCTTGAATTCTTTAAAATCACTTGCAATTTTTAAAAAATCCTCTAAATTTTTTAATATAATTTAAAATCCCGAAAAAAAATTAACAAAATCTTAAAATTACTTTAAAATCTTGAAACCCGTGAATTATTATGAAATTCTTCAAAAAATTCCTTAAAACCATTTGTTTCAATATAATTATTACCTGTTTTTTATAATAGGATTTTTGTTTTTAGAAAAAGAACTAGTTAAGTAATACAATATTGCAAATAATGAATCTAGAATAATTTTTTAATTTGCCTTCCATGGGGTATTATAACCATAGTGACAGCGTGACGCGCCTTATTGTGGGGTCCTTTCCATTTTTCCAGATCAGGACCACACTAGCACTAGGGAAAACTGGCTGAAACCCTATCAGGATCCCATCAAAATTTCTGCACGAGTGCATTTAAAGATATACGCGCTTTGTAGTGAATTACAGAGTCTATAAGTAATATATATATATATGCATATTGGAATATTTACGCCAGTGCAAAAATTTGGATCAGGTTCTGGCGGGGCCCTGCGACTACTTTCCCGCAGTTCTGGTGTGGTCCCGATCTCAAAACTGTTAGAGAATACATTTTTTAAAATAAAATTATTTATTAATTATATTAATTGAAATTGATCCTCCCAACTTTCGATTGATCGATCGTCGCATCAGCCTGAATTCTACATTTTTAAAATAACATATATTAGGGGTCAGGTTTTCCTCTCCACGGGCCTGCTTTTCATTAGTTGGATTTCTATTCGCCGCCTGTATACTTGAAAATCGAGATCAGAGCTGCCCAGTTGATTTTAGGGAATTTAAAGCTATTTCAAAATATTTCAAGGGATTTTAAATGATATTACAGAATTTTTAAAAGATTTTCAAAAGATTTTCAGTGATTTTAAGGAATTGAAGAGGATTTCAAGAGATATTAAGTATTCTAGGGAATTTAAAATGATCTCAAGGAAATTTACAAGATTTCAAAGATATCAATTTTTCAATGCACTGTTTTATTATAAAAATATTTTAGTCTATTACATTATTTTATCACTGAAAAAAATGGTGTAGCTTTCCCAGCCATAATACGAAATTATCCAACCAAATATAGCTGCGTGATACCTAAATAATATCTACACTGAGAAAGCTCTATAGTTGCGTCAACCACAGAAATAATAAAATATGGTACAAAACTACACTGTAAAAAATTTTCGAAATTTTCCATGCTTTTTGGTACGAAATTTTTCGGAAAAATTTAAGAAATATGTTTTTCGAAGAAATATTAGAAAAAGTTCTAAATCTCATTTGTGGTTCTGTCAATCAAAATCCAGGTTGTGGCAACCACAAATGAGTAGTTGTACCATATTTTATAGTTGACACAACCATAGAATTTTTTCAGTGTAAATTAGCTGTTT